>PVKH010016294.1:0-15789 GCA_004027955.1 Chaetophractus vellerosus
TCAAAATTTTAATATTGGGGTCCGGCTAGATAGCTCAGTGGATAAGAGCGCCGGTATACCACATGGGAGGCCCCGGGTTTGGTTCCCGGGGACCTCTCCGAGCGGGCAGACGGCCTTGAGAAAGGCAAGCCACCATGGGGGTGGGGACAAAAGCTGCCATGGGCAAGGCCAAAAGCCGCCACAGGCAGGGCGGAGCCCCCACGGGCAGGGCAAAGTCACCCGTGAAACACGGAGCTGCCAACTGCAAAGCACGGAAGCCGGGCAGCCCGCAAATCACGGAGCACTGCTGCCCGCAAAACATGGAGCGGAGCCGCCCTTGAAAACGGAATGGAGCCACCCACGAACGGAGCGCGATGCCTCCGCGGAGGGCTAACTTGGCGCGTCACCGCAAAAGACAGGGGGAGACAAGAAGTAGACATAGAAAAACACAGAAGAATGGACACACAGCAAGAGCAAGTAGAAAGGGGGGCGGATATGTAACCAAAAAAAAAAAATTTAATATTGGCCTCTTGTCACACGAGTTGTAGGAGAAGAAAAACTGTACTCCTTAATTTTAGCATCATTTTAACTTCTCTTCTTGAGAGTTTTATTTTTTAATGATGTAAAGAAGCTTATTTCAAGTCACTTGGTGCTGACAGCCTAAAAAGGTAATTGGTATTACAATTTTATACACACACACACACACACACACACAATTGTACTTCAGGGAAGCCTCATATGAAAGAAGCTGGTCTACAAAAAGCAATATTAATTCTCATGAATAAAATCAACTGTTATAAAACTTTTTATTAAAATAATTTAACTCAAATAATACAACTGCAATTATAATATAGCAAAGATGTTTTATTTTGTTTGTTTTTGTTTTTTTTTCTCAAACACTAAGGCTGGCTCCCTGTTGATGTTTAACCATGTCTGGTTTGGGTGAATGTGTAAGTGGAACAGAATGGTACTGCTAGTGAGTTTCTGCTAACTAGTTACTTAAGGAATAATTGAATTTTGCAAAAATTATAATAAGGTATGCTATAAAAGACTGCACTTGGGAATGGGGTGCTTTTCTTTTTCAGAATTGCAGGAAGTGTCAGTAAAGAGTTTGGGTACAGGGTCCAGCTGAGGCTTCCACCCCTCACTGAGCAAAACTCATTCCTGTGGAAGAGACTTCTCAAGGGATTGGCTGGGATCTGGGCTGCATAATTTAAAAAATAATTTAAAAGGAAAAGCCTGTGAAATTAAACATCAAAATTATCTATAGATTTATAGATGTAGTTTCATACTTTAATTATTCTAGCCTTTGCAATTAAGAGAAATACTTCCAATTAGTTCATCTTCTTTTATCATAATTATTCATGCACAGTCTTAAATGCATTTATTAGATAGATGACTAGAAAAATTGAAAACAAATGAACTGAGTAGTCAGTTCAAGCAGCTAGATAAAAATATGAAAGAAATAAGGGAAAGTAAAATATAAGAAACAGAAGTTTATTAAATATAAAACAAAAAAGATCTCATCTGCTTTTTAGTGATTTTTTTTCATATTATTTGAACATTTTTCTATGGGTATGTTTGTCATTTTAGTACTTATTTGTACGGGTTTTGTATATAATAAAATTTTGATCCATTGTTACATAGGTTATAAATCTTTTCCTTGTATTTAGTCACCTTTCTTTGATTAATTAATTAACATGTGCCATCTCTCACCAATGACATTTAAGATTATGAAGTCAAATTTTGCCAAATTGAAAGAGAATTTGAAAGACACTTCCTTCCTCTAGAATATCCTCAGATATAGTCATCATAGCAAAATCTGATGATTCTTTTCTTTTGCCATGTAATAATGATTCTTTGAAAAACTGAAAAGGCTATGTGAAAATATACACTGGAAAGTTGTTTAAGAGTAATGCGCCCTCTGAGTGGGCAGAAAATTACAAGCATTACAGAGAGAGAGAGAGAGAGAGAGAGAGAGAGAGAGAGAGAGAGAGAGAGAAACAAAAACAACACAAAAAGGCAAGGAACGTAAATGCAGCTACTGGAAAAGTGTAAAGCACTGGAGTTATTTTAATCACAAAGAGGAAACGAAGGAAACACTGAACCTCTGAACTGTCTTGTACGCTCTCTGTTACTGAGTAGACATTTCAAGGTCTTGTGTTGGATATTCAATAAATACTTACTGAGGTAGAGCTCATATTGATCGTCCAATTATCCATAGCAGTATTTTAATTCTGTAGGTAAAAGGCAATCTAATCCTTGAGGAACACTATGGAGTATTTACTTACATGTTTATTCCTAATGTTAATAAAATATTTAAATCCTTATAAAAGATTCTGCTTTCACATCAAATAAACACACACACACAGAGCAAAAGAAGGATTTTAGAGTCAACTGCTTAATTCTTTTGCAGAAATGAGAAGTAGGATTTTTAACAATACTTTTTACTATTAGGCCACTACACTTTCTTTCATTTTAGACCACTGGACTATAAAATCATTGAAATGTAATTGCTGTTACCTGTCAAGTGCCAAAATTACCAACAATTTGAATACTTCTTCTGTGCCAGTCTTTCAGATCAGTCATTAAGGCCACTTGGCAATGGTTTTATAGGTTTTTTATAGTTTGCTACTCTCTGACTTTAAGATTATGGCAAGCTACAAAATAAAACATTCTACTTTATTTCACCCTTTTATATTGTAATGTCAAGCTTTGATGTAGATCTATAAAACTTAGTTGAAGCTTAGTTATTACTCATATAGATTTTCCTTATCCTTATGAACTTAAAAGAGAGTTTCCAACTGGTCAATCCAGTAAACTATTCTCTAAAAGCAGTACCAAAGAACATTTTTATGAGATTATTTCCAACAATATGTTTCTCCATAGGTTAGGAGTTTAGCCAAACATCTTTAAGATGTTCTGAATTTATTCTTCCCAAAGTTGATACAAAGAAATAGCTCTATCCTTAAATATTTCCCTTAATGCCTAAGAAAACTGAAAGTAAACAAAGAGATTCATCTGAAGAAATTAGGGAACATATACACAAAGGAAAATTCAGTTATATTATGGGATAGACACCTGGACTGACACTCTGAATTAGAACAACTAAAAATCCTAGATTAAAATATACACATCTTATTTAAATATATATATCTTATTTAAAGTGTCAATGAGCATATAAGAAATAAGAAATTTTAAGACCATGGACCAAGAAAGGAAGTCAGCCAGAGGTTAGGCTGAGCTCTTACTCTGGGGGCACTGGATGAATAAGCTAAACTTATCCTTTAGTTTTCAAGGCCCACAGGGTAGTAGAAACGGACAGAAGACCAGGATCTACCCAAGGTGAGAAAGCTAAAGGAGAACCTTCCCTCCACAAGATTAGAAACCCAGACTGGCTGTCTATTCAGTCTAAGTGTGAATCAGAACGTCCTCCCCTCCCTGTCATTCCCAGATGACCCAATGGAAAACTACTAATTGGGTGGGGAGTTCTAGGTTCACTCCTGAGAGCTTAGAATTATAAGGAATCTCATATATAAGTGTGCAGAGTGAATTCTCTCTATCTGGCTATTCAAAAAAAAAAAAAAAACTTAAAGTAATAATTAAATGTAAAGAGATTCTAAACTAGAAGTAACCCAAGCACCCGAAGTAAACACAAATCCTGTGTTGATAAGGCTTGCCATCATCTGAGACTTCAAAGGAACTCCTACTTCAAAAAGTAAGACAAAGACAAAAAAAAAAACCTACTAGTAAGAACAGGCAGAAACATTTGAGAGCAGAAATAAAACCTCCAGAAAATGGAAGCATAAAAATCAGACCTTCAAATGGCTATGGTTAATATATTTATATGACTAAAGTACAACCTTAATAAAATAAATGCAAGAAATATGAAAATCTGAAAAGTGACCAAGCAGATCTGAAAAAGAACAAAATAGACATTCTAAAATTAATAATACAGTAATTGAAATCTAAAATTTAAAGATAGAATTTAAAAGATTAGGTGTAGCTGAAAAGGGAGTAAATGAACCAGTAGATTAATTTTAAAATATTATAAAATATTCATTACAGAGAGTTTAATTTACACTTCCCGAAAGATGGAGTCAACATATTTTCCTTAATCCTCCCACTAAGCACAGCTAAAAACTCTATGTATATGTATACGTATATGTATATGAATGTGTATATATATGTCTATGTGTATATGTATATATATGTTTGTGTGTGTATGTGTGTGTATATGTGTATGTGTATGTCTTGTCAATGTCTGTGTATGTATAGTGTGTACAGTGTGTATATGTGTGTATGTGTATGTATATATATATGTATGTATATATGTGTATGGGTATGTGTGTATGTGTAGTATGTGTATATGCATGTATATGTGTGTATGTGTATGTATATGTGTATGTATACAAGCATAAAAAAGACTTTAAAGAGTAAAGTGAAAAAGGCAGCTAGAAAACTTGGGACCTGAAGGATGAATTGGTAATGGGTTCCCTGGGTTTTCTTTTTGCCTTGTTTATCATAGACTAGATGCCAAGGAACCAGCAACCCAGAAATCTCAATGGGCACATATGAAAAAGCCCCAAGAAAAGCCTTCCCTCTCTAGCCCAAGGGCCAAGAAAGGGACAATCTACTAAAGCAGAAGACTTTTAAACAATAGCCATATTACTTAGCCAAGTACAGTAGAAAAAGCAAACTGCAGCACAACCCCAAATTATAGAAATGGACAAAAAATTTGTGGTGCACGGTTAAGAATGGTGAGGGGTGGAATTATGATGATAAAGGGGTAGCACGGAGAGAACTTTGTGGTGATGGACTAGTTCTAAATCTTGATTGCCATTGTTACACACATCTACACATGTGATAACATGACATACAATTCTATGCACACACTGTGTCAATGTCAAAGCCTAGCTTTGGTATTGCCCTATAATTATGTAAGATGCAATGGTAGTGCGGATATTCTCGCTGACCTGATTTTGTGATAATCGGGGTAACTTAAACATCCACTATATTAGAAACCATGCATGTGTCCCCAGACATAGTTTTTCTCCCTAGGTCTGGTTTTTAGAATGCTCATGATAAACTAAGCCTGATTTATTATATGACCATCCTGTATGGGAAAAGACTGTAACTTTGGGTATCTTTGGTCAACCTTAAGAGATATAACAGGGGGACAGATGTGGCTCGGGTGGTTGAGTGTCCATCTCCAATATGGAGGGACCTGGGTTCTATCCCCGGGACCTCCCAGTAAAAATTTAAAAAAAGGAAAATATAGAAGGTGCATGGGCCACCAGGCCCATGTGCAGGTGCACCACCAGGCCCAGCGAGTAGGTAAGTTGTCAGGCCCCATCCATGGGTGTGCTGCCAGGCCCCGCAAGCCATGCATCAAGATGATGATGTAACAGGAGAGTGACACAAGGGAAAGCCAGGATGAGATGCACCGAAAACCCAGGAACTAAGGTGGCACAAGTGGTAGGACGCCTCTCTCCCACATTGGAGATTCTGAGGATCAAATCCCAGTGAAGGAGAAGAGAGGGCAGGAAGCAGACACAGAGAATTGCCCAGTGAATGGACACAGAAACAGCAAAAACAGGGGGTGGAGTAAAAATGGATAAAAGTAAATAAATAAATAAATAAATCCTTTAAAAAAAACGTATAAGGGAGGAAGATACGGACTATAGTTGGTAGTAATACTTTGATGATGCTCATTCATGATTTGTTAACAAATGTTTCACAACAATGCAGGGTGTTGGGGAGGGGGTGATGTGTGGGAGCCCTGTGTGATGCATGTTTGTTTTGTAAGTTCATGATATTTATTGAACATTTATAGTTTATGTATGTTTACGTATGAATGATATACTTCGATAAATTGTTTAAAAATATAAACAATAAAAAAGATGCAATGGTAGGGATAATTTCAATACATCACTTCCAATAAAGGGTAGAACATCTGGACAGAAGATCAATAAGGAAACAGAGGAGTTGAAAAATGTTATAAACCAGTGAGCCCTAACAGTCATATATAACCATGTCATGTAAAACCATCAGAATAGGCATTCTTCTCCAGTGCACATGTATCTTTCTCCAGTATAGGCTATATGTTTGGTGACAAGTCAGGTCTCAACAAATTTTCAAAGATTGAAATTATACAAAATATCATCTCTGACCATAATGGAATGAAGCTAGAAATCAATAATAGAAGGAAAACTGGAAAATCCACAAATATTTGGAAACTAAATAATACACTTAAACAATTTAGGGGTCAAAATGAAGAATAATATAAATTAGGAAGTGACTTGAGATGAATGAAGCAAAAGCACAACTTACAAAAATGATGGGATGCAGCAAAGGTAGTGTTAGAGGGTAAGTGCTCACCTTAAGAAAAACGGACCTCAAATCAGTAATTTAACTTCATACCTGGAGGAACAACAAAATGAAGAGCAAGCAAAACCAAAGTGAGCAGAAGGAAGGAACAATCAAGATTGAAATAGAGAATAGAAAGGAAAGCAGAATGAGATTCTGAGAGGGAGAGAACCACAGGAGGCCAGAAGCTGAGCCTGGAAGAGAAAGCAGAGACCAGGAGATGCCGCCATGTGCCTTGTCATGTGACAAGCTAAGGACCCCAGGAAAGCCGGCAGCCCGCTTGGGAATGCCACAGTCTTCAGGAAGAAAGCATCGCCTTGATGGCACTTTGATTTATTTTAGCCTCAAAACTGTAAATTAATAAATTCCCATTGTTTAATTCAATCCATTTCATGGTATTTACTTAAGTAGCCAAGAAAACTAAAACAATGGATAAAGAGTTTTTCTTCTGGGTGACGACAAATTTTTGGTAGTGGGTGGTAATGATGGAGGCACAGTATTGTGAATTGGGTTGATATCACTGAAGTGGCTAAAATGGGAAATTTTTAAATGAAATTGTATTCTTACACATTAAAGCTTCCTCCAATCTCAAGACTGAAAAATTAACATAAACTCTGCCAACTTCATAGGTGAGAATCAAACAAACCTAAGAGAAATTACTTGGTAAAGTAGAAAGGATGCCGAAAATGAAAGATGCTCTCATCACTAATAGTAGTAGGGTCTCACCTAGGAGAAAGCCACACTATAAATATGTTCATGGAGGCCACTGGATTAACTACAAAAATTAAGAATGAATGCTTTTCCCATCCCCCCTTGACCCACCCTCATGCACAGGGTAAACTGAGTATTTAGGTGCATTGAACAAAGAAGGCATTTTATCAGCATCACATTCCATTGCCAAGCTCCTCAGGCTGGAGACTTTTGTAAAGAGTCCTCCTCCCTGTGGACCGAAGTGAGTGGAAATGAGGGAGGTGGATGAGATGGGAGGGACTCCTGCTGGGCCTGGGCATGGCAGTCACAGATCCCAGGTTCACTGCCTTTTCAAACAGGGAAGCAACATAATTGAATAAACTTTCCTTGTCATCCAAAAACATCTGGATGTGCAAGACAGCTGCATGAGTCAAGGTCACCTGCCACCTCTGTTGTCTACTTTTATCATCCTTACACAGACCTGCCATGCACCAGCTATCTTAGGAATGGAAGCTATTTCCTTCTGCGTTGTGACCTCTTACACCTGACTATATGCAGGGAATTTCTTAGTGCCTTAACCAATGTGCCTAACTTGGAAGACAACATTCAATTGTTCAAATAATGATAACATTCTTGTGGGCTGAGCAATACAAGGTCATTATGTTACCAGATTTTGCCTAGGTTCTTGACTAAGATACAAGAAATGAATTTCAAGAGCACGTCAGGTTAGTTAGGCCAGTAATTTATTAAGGTAGGGAGGGAAGAGAAATGGGAGAAAATAACAGATCACGGGTCCCAGGTGGAGAGGAAGGGGCTGAAGAGTGATAAAGAGGGCTGATTTACAGACTACAATTTCCCATTATCGATTATAAATGCCCAGGTTTTACTTGCGTGTTGATCCATGTGGGGGGACACGGCGAGAGCAGGGTGCAGAAGGCAAGAGAGAGAGAGAACCTTTGCACATGCTTTTTAAACCATTAATTATTCTGTCCCTTTGCTAATGGCATGGGAGGAGTTGCAGCTGTTTGATGTTTTGATTGATTATTCCACCCATCAATCCCACTAGAGGGCCCAATGATAATGTCCCTAGAGAATATCCGGGGCTTCTCCTGGCTTCTGGAGAAAATCTCATTCCGAATGGCAGAAATCTTGTCCTGAATAGGATTTCTTGTGTGGGTTTTCCAGCCGCCATCTTGGGGGGTATTGCTATCCACATGGACTTCTTACCATTGATTCCCTATTTTACAAGCCTGCTTCAATAATTTTTCTCTCTCCTCATGGCACTTCTTATTCATAAAAAAGCTGACTTTTGCTATTTTTAATATTTCAAGACAATATTATTTAAATAGAAATTGCACTGATCTCCTACAGAGAATGGTACTGTATTTGGAAGAAGAAGGAAGTTGGAGTGGGAAAGTTAAAATGAGAAGTTTATTTAGTTCAACATGTAAGCGAACACGTGGTATCAGTTTTTTGTTGCTGCATAAAAAATTATTTAAAACATAGAGGCTTAAAATAACACCAACTTATGATCTCACACCTTTGTGAGAAAACGGGGTCAAGTCCAGCATAGTAGCTAGCTTCTCCCCTCAGAGTCTCTAAAGAGGCTGAAATTGAGGCTTCTCACCCGGTGCTCTGGGTCCTCTTCCAAGCTTGTTTCTGTTACTGGGAACATGAAGGGCTTTGTAGCTATGGGGCTGAGCTCCCTCTTTCCTTGCTGGCTGTCACCCAGACCTCCTAGCGCTTGAAGACAGCAGCATTCCTTTGCAAGTGGCCCCTCCAACTTCAAGGCAGCAAGGGTCAGTCAAGTCCTTCTCACACTGCGAATCTTTCTGGCTTCTTCTCTTCCCACCAGCTGAAGAAAACGCTCTGCTTTTTAATCATGATTAGATTAGGGCCACCCAGATAATTTCTCCACCATGAGGTCACCTGTGCACACAGCATAACACAATCATGGGAGCTATACCTCCTTCTGTTCAACAGCTCTGGGGGATTAGGGCATGGAATCTTGGGGCAATTTTCTGAATTCTGCCAACCAAACGCATATACAGAAAACATTTATCAGGTTACTTGATTTCTCACCTTTTGTTCTTTCTCCTCAACAAAATCAATCATGCTGCTTTGCAATATCTCCAGCATGGATCAAGTGCTCAGTAGAAAAATCCCCACTGACATATTTCACTACCACCACTACAACACATCCTTATAGACTCAGAAAACAGACCTCAGCAAACATTACAAAATACAACCTGACAATACCCATATGTGCAATATTCAGGGGAAAATGTTAATTCCCTTCTAGTTCTACTCTGACAGCTTGTTTCTTACTTTTTGGTGATGCATTGTTGACGAATTTGTACTGATCTAAATAATTTTAAATTATTAGCATGTTTGCTATATCCCTTCCAAAAAATAATAAATGAAAATTATGATACATTAATTTACACTCTGCACCCTTTTTAAAGCAGACACAGTTCATAGAGAGCTAAGTTAAAAGTCTGGAGCAGGCTAAGTGAATGGATCTGAGCACTGAGTTCACAAAAATGAGGCAAATGGCTTGATTCTCATGAGCTAGAGGTTTTTGCAATGTTTCCAGATGCCATGTGCATACCTAATTCATGCCAGCCATTTTTCATATCTAGGTCTTTTCACAAGGGAAAATAGACCAGACATAAATCAATAAGCCAGTAAAAATTGTTAAAATACCAAGCATGGAATAAATGAGAAATCAGTAGAGAAATATGAAAGAGGCTATTTTTCTTAACTTTGTTCACAAAATAGATGGATTATAACAGAAAAGATTTAAAAATTTTGAACCCTTCCATTAAAAAGTACAGACCCATAATATATTCAAAGAAATAATTCCAAGATTGAACTCAATTTCTCTATCATTTACAAAGTTCATAACTTGTCATAGCTCAACTTAATTTTCTCTCATTCTGGCTTTTTTTTTACTCCAAAAACCTGTAGATAAAAACATATCAGACAAGAGTTTGGAAACATTTTTTCTTTTCATAAAAACATATTCAAACACATTTTAATTGGTCTAAAGTGACCACAGAAAAGCGAACGCAGCACTCTCCATTTGTGAACTAAAACCAACAACCAAATGTAGTCAGTATCCTTGGGTTGTCTGAAGGACAAATAGAAATACCTTTAAAAATATTTAATAGTACATTTAGTGGCATTGATTACACAAGGAAAAACCTCAGGGAAAAATCCATTGTGAAGTCTAGAACTGCATGACAATTAAATTTTAAGCTTTGACCTTCAAATAATAAGGAGCATGAAGCCAAGAGTAACTTTGAGAAAGTGAAGAAAGGGTATTAAAGCAAAGTCCATTCTCAGAGATAAATCTGAAAGCAGTGGTACCAGCGGTGAATGAAACTCAGAAATGAAACAACCCTCACTCAAAACAGAATCCAATATACAAGAGAAATATTCTCTTTCCAAAGCACATGACATAAATGTGATTTTAACCTTCAAAATGCCATTAAATACGTTTATGAAAGTCACTTACGTATTTGGTCTTTCAAAGTCCCATAGGGCAACACACAGTTACTAATAGTATAATAAAAATCATATTTTGTAAAAAGTATCTGAGACTTCTGAGACTCTCAAAGTACTGGCAAACATTTTCTCACTGAAATTCTTTTTTTAAAAAAATCATTAAGCACTTAAGAATCTATAAACCTGTCATGGAATGGTGAATGCAGACTGTTTCCTTCATCATAGTCTCTACCTCTGGACTAGTCAGTGTTCTCCAGAGAAACAGAACTGACAGGATTATATGTAAATATGATGAGATTTATTATAAGAGTTGGCTCAAATAACTGTGGGGATGAACAAGTTCGAATTCCATAGGGCAGGTCACAAGCTGGGAGCCCCAAGGAAGGTGACAGTAAATTCCCCAGGAGAAGCTGGCTGGCTGAAGTCGAGATGGAAATTCTTCCTTCTGACTTCTAAAGTCATCACTTCTCCATTTAAGCCCTCCAACTGGTTGGATGAGACTTCTCTCATTGCTGAAGTCCATCTCCTCTACTGATTGTAGATGTCCTCAGCCATAGATGCAGTCAACTGACTGCTGGTTTAAACCCATGAATTACCCTCTCAGTAACAGGCCAGTGCTTGCTTGACCAAATCTGGCCATGTTGACATGTGAACTTCACCACAACAGCCCCCAGCCATGGCTCCCAGCTTTGTGACCCCCTTGCCCAGAAGCCACAGTGACTCTTTAGTGGGAACTCATTGATCCTGCCTCATCTGCCTGACTTCCAACTTGCCCACCAATTGCTTCCCCAACCTCTGCTATCCTTCCTCCAGCTCTCACCTTGCAATATATCATTCTTCAGTGCAAATGCTCCACACCACAAAGCATAGCTGCTCACAGAGCCATCCTAAAATCTGCTTGTCAGCTGTCAACATGTCCTTTCCCCAGGACCTTCTGACCTCACAATCTTGACCTTCAACCTGAGGCTCTGATATCACCCCACTGGTCAAATTACTTTTCTCCTCCTATTCCTTCATCTATGAGGAGTCATATGGAACATTAGAGATGTTTTAAGAAGGATTGTGTCAGGCATTATCAGTGTGCCAGAAGCATGTGCAAGAATGCAATTCCCAGTCCTGGGCATTTGGCAGGGCCTTGCAGTGTTTATATCTGTAACCCATGAAATGTGAGCAAAAGTGAGGCAACTACAATAAACATCCCGGACTAGTTCTCCAATCTCCTTCCCCTGCTGCAGTGACCCAAGAAAGGTCATGAATTCCAGCTGAAGCAGTGACAAAAGGGCAGAGCCTGTCAGCTTGGATGCTGGTGTCTGTGGAGGAGGGTTCTCTGTCCATCCTTGTGGGACACATAGCATGAGGGAGAAATACTCCTTTATTGTTTCAAGCCACTGAGATTTTGGAGCTGTTTGTTACCAGAGCACAATCTAAATTATCCTGACTAAAACAAATATTTAAAAACTGATTATTTAAAGTTGGGAAAACAATCAATTTTTAACCTATGGAAATATTAGAAGTGATTTTTAGTGTTCAACCCTAAATTCACATAATTTTTAACATTTAAATTTTAAAACTAGGTTTTCACTATTAATTTTGTTTTAAAATTCTTAAATACATTTTCTCCAGAGTTCAGTATACTGATTTCCACAAAGTCATGTAATATACAAAGTGATACTTTAAATTTGACTTTGAAAAATGAGATGAGAAGATCTATCACATGGGAGTCCCAAGTTACTGACCGGTCGTCCACCTGGGTGTTGATCTTACCAAAGCAGTATGGGAGCAAGGTGGGGAGATACTAAAGTCTTATATTAGTGAGGAAGTAGGTAGAAGGGAGAGCAATAGTGCCCCATGGCATGAGCTTCAAAGGCTGGGCTTTCAGAAGGTGGAAGGAGGAGAAATGGTTTAGAAGTAGCAATGAACCACAAAGAAGACACATTGAGGTTCTGAGTCTATGGAGTTTTGGAGAGAAAGTGACTTCCATTTGAGGTGGAAAGGGCCAATGGTGTCATGGATGGCCAGTTTTCAGGTAAGACAAGAGTAAGAGAGAAGATTTAAAGAGCCAGTGTGGCTATGGAGATGGTTTTGTTTGCAGATCATGAATTCCAGAGGGCACAGAGAAAGGGTTTGGGGAGTAGAACATGGATGGGAGATGGGTCGGGTTAAGGGACATTCACAGCAGTTTGTGTGGGGTGGGGTAGGGATTTCCAGATGCCTGTGACAGAGAGGAACATGAAAATAAGGCCTGGTGGGTCCTATTCTCATCTGGGAGAAGGAGGATATAGATTCACCACTAAGACCCTCAATACACAAGTGGTAACTGCACCTTCCAGAAATGCACAGCTCCTGAGTGCACCTGCGTGGTAGCTATAATGCAGACAAGATAGTAGACACAAAATATAAGTGTGTTAACTTGATTTGAACTTCTTAGCAAGTATTATTAAAAGACTAATTCCCCATATATGAGGCAGGTTAGATTAGGGAATAAAGAGATGAATCTGGAACCTGGAAGAAAACATGGCTGTGAAACACATGGCCATGAAGACCCCACAAGATGGCTGACGGAAGAACCCTGCGAGAACCCCCGTTCAGAACGGGATTTCATCTGGGATCAAGGAAAAACTCTGGATATTCCCAAGGGGCCTGTCCATTGGGCCCCTCTGGGGGAATTGATGGGGGGGGGGGTAACCAATGAAAGCAGCAAACAGCTGGTACTCCTCCCCCAAACATTAGCAAGGGGCAGGGTAATTAATGGTTTAAAAAGCAAGCCCAGAAGCTAAATCAGCCCTTCTTTACCCTTCTTCCTGCTGTTTTTGCCCTTTCTCTCCCTGCCCAGATTAGCACACAAGTAAACCTGGGGATTTGTAATCTGTATTGGGGACTTGAAGTCTGTAAATCAGCCCTTTTTACCCCTTGGTAGCCCCTTTCCTCTCTCTACCTGGGACCCATAATCTTATTTTCTCCCATTTCTCTTCTTTCATTTTCTTAATAAACTACTGGCCTAATTGAATGGCGTTAAAATTCCTTTTTTGTAACAAAGCCAAGAACCTAGAGAAAATCCAGCAACATCTTTTCTTTCCTTGTTGGCAAGAAGCTTCTTCCAACACTGTATATCCCCCCATAGTATTTCCTCCTCCCGTGATGCCAGAGATTTTTGAGTGTAGCAGTATGATTCTGTTACAATCCTATCAGAGCTGCAAAGGGGTAAGACAGGAGGAGCTTTTCATCAAAGCTGAAGGCAATGTTTCCCATATGACACAGAGTCACAGAATGGAGGAGCTAGTGCAGGTCTTGAGATCTCATTGCACAAATTAAGCCACCCGAGATACTTGAGTAAATAATTAAGTATATATGAACATGTGCCAGATGACTGTAATTTTTCCCACTCAGGGCCAGGACACTTTCATATCAAGATAACATAGCAAATGCATTCTTCCAAAATTCTCTCTACTCTTTACACACAATAATGATGGATAAAATATGACATAAGAAAACTACCAAAAAGGCATAGCAGGTCTAAAATGCAAAGGAAAAATGACTGTGCATTGGTATGCATCGGACAAGGGAAGAAGAGGAAGCGCAGAAAAAGAGGAAATGCCAAAATAAAGAGCAGTTCCGATTCATTTGCATATTATTAGCTGGCCAAATGTGTCACGGCCGTTCTTTAGAACCCAGCCATCAGTCTCCTGAAGGTATTTTTGCTTGGTAGGTCTTTGTATTTATACAGAAACAAGTCCCCCATGCCCCCCCAGTCCTAACTCACCTCAAAGGCTCATGACTTGTGAATGTTCTCATAAAAGAAGTACCTAATTCTTGACACGCCACTAGTTTTATCAACTTTCTTTCACATTTCTGGGCCTCGGTTTCATTCTCTAAAATGATGACATTGAACTAGAATTTTTAAACATACTTTCAAAAGCTAAAAATCATTGTTCAACAGTCAGAATGATATTTTTTAATATTGCAGTTTCTTTGGATGTAATTTATAAATGTCAATTTGAGTCAGGAGAAAGATGAGAAAAGTGTCAGACACACCGCAAATGAAATGATGGATCGTCAATGTTTCTAAACAGACAACAAATATAACTACATTATAAGATATTCAAGTGACGCACAAGTTTGCAATTCTTCTTATTAAAAAGCCCAAATTGATTTGAAAGTCTTACACATGTGCAGGAAAATCTCCAACTTCTCAAATAAATAATAAGCCACTAGCAAGAAATAGGGAAGTGAACAACAGTTTGGGCTGAGTTTCACAGATTGCTCCCTTATTTCTCATTAGTCAATATCTATTTAGAGCAGACACATCTGACCCACTTCACACAATCCATGTCTTCCAAGCATTAAGCAAGAAAATAAGGTATAATGATTTTCTGCCAATGAAACTCATGCATGAAATAAAACTGGGACTCGCCATCCAGGCTCTAAGCACAATGACCAAAGAGCATGAAGACGCTGCCAGAAGCCCAAGGCCAGCGTGGACCAGGGATCAAAACACACCATGACCACATTCCACCCACAACTAAATTCATGCAAAGGATGAAAAAATTTGAGGTAAACTGAAAAGCAAACTGGTGAGTAAAGGTCATAACCTATGCGTAAGTCCTGGAAATAAAGTAAATGTGACCACTGATCAAATGAGGGGCATTTGGACTTTTTATTGCTTCTGCAGTGAAGTCAGTCAGATCAGCATCAGTTCACAAAGATTACAAAACATCCTGGCTCCAAGAAACAAAGAGTTAACATAAGGCATTATTGTAAAGAGAAAACATGGCGTGAAACAAATAAATATCTCCGGGAGCTCAGTGAAGCCGTATTACAGTGACGTGTGCACCATTATAGAATTGCTTCAACCCAGAGCAAAGCATCACAAGGAACACAAATTCTCTAAACAATCAGGTCTGTTGTAAAAATCCATGCCCTAAACTTTGAAATTTTCTCATAGGAAATAATGACCTTTTCAGTAAAATATCTACTTATCTTCACTTTATGCACAAATATAGAAGGGAGTTTATTGATTTTCAATGCCAAACAAAACTGGAAAAAGGGTGAAGGGGAAAGCATGTCCTCATCAATAATAGGTGACATCTCGCATCACAGAGGGAATCTAAAAAGTATAGAAAATAGACTCCAGACCACAGACCTCAAAACAGCATCCCCACATCATTTGTTTTATTGACAGACATAGCTACTCAGGTCACTTTGTGCCTTACTGCAAAAAGTCTAAATCGTTTTCAGAATATT
>PVKH010016295.1:0-15791 GCA_004027955.1 Chaetophractus vellerosus
CCTAAAAAAAAAAAAAGAAAACATTGGTACATTCATGCTCACCACGTTGTTATTGGGTGTAGATTATACAGATTTTATGAATTTTATTACTTGGTATGGATTCTTACTTCCTTCCCTCTGTATTCCTAGACAGTATATTTGCCTATTTTAGCAGTCTATATACATGGAAGAGCACTGTGTGAATTCTCATGCAACCTACTTCTTTAATTCAAGGTTATGTTCCTGATTTTCGTCTACCCTGTTCCTCATAGCTGTCACTGATTCATTTTCACCATGGTGTAGTTTTCTATTGTTCATATACCACAATGTATTTACCTGTTCTGCTGTTGATGGATACTCAAATTCTTTCCCTTCCTTTGATTAAAACAGCATTGCAGATTTTTTTTCTCAAAAAACCCCTGCAAGTTGGTTGTTTTTGTCCTCCGGGAAAGCCTTCTCAGAAAGGGACTTTCTCCCGGCAATGCCCAATGAAGGTTTTTCCTTGCCTTCTCAAATAGAATATGCACAACACAATTGACTTCTTTTTTCTTGGTGATTCGAAGCTCTGTGAGGAGTGGCTTTGCACAATCTGTGAAGTTACCATACCGGTGCTGCCCTCCAGAGGCCATCTCCTGCCATTCTGAAGAAGAATCTCCAGGGGGCGATGCTCTCCTAAATCCTGGTTCCCTCTGGTCGTGGAGGCTCTATCCGAGGGAGGCCACTGAGTTGCCATCAAGTCGCATCTTAAGCCGACTGAAAAAGGATGGCAGAGATGTAGAATCCAACGTTGTTCTTTCTAACCTTCAGGTTAGAGACATTCCCAAGAGAAGGATCTCCCAGTCTCCGGCCTGGAAGTTATTAATTAGGCTGGCTGCCAGTCGTCTGGAAACAAAGTGAGAGAAGAGGACTGGAATCTCAACATTCAGTATGTTGATGAATGAAAAAAACTGAAGCACAAATAGGGTGTATTAGTTAGGTGCAGGCAAAGCTGTGATAAAACAAAAAGCATAAAAATACAGTGGCTTAAACAAGAGGGAAGTTCATTTCTATTTCCTGTAACAGTTCAGTAGTAGGCAGTCGAGGGCTAGTAGGACAACTCTGGCATTCTCAACACACAGCTGCCACCTCTGGAGCCTAGTTTCCAGTTCTCACATTTTCCAAGCCAATGGGGAGAGGGGAGGAGGAGGCAGTGCACAGGTGTTTAGCTTTACAGGCATGAAATCTCATCATCATATACGTCTTTTCCTCTCACATACCTCACATACCGTGGGCCAGGATTCAATCACACCAAGCTACAAAGAGTCTGGAAAAGGTGGACTCTAGCTGAACAGTTATGTCCCAGCTGAAACTCAGGAAGTCTATCCTTAAAGAAGGGGAAAGGAGTGTTGGTGGACAACTAGCACTCACCTTTGCCACAGAGGCTGAGGAATTTGCCCTGGGTCATAGGACTAGTTAGAGGAAGAACAAAATCTAGAGTTCACAATTACTGGCAATTAGTGCATGCTCTTTCTATCATACCGTCTTCTCTGTACTTTCATAAACCCCAGACAACACCATCACTGAGGACAAGAAGCATTTACAGGGATGGGGGAATAGGCTCAGTTCCTTTCTCTCCGGTCTCTAACTGGGTGAGAACAAACTGCACAGAACCAGAGAAAAGTAGAATGGGGTGTTTAATCACAGCACAGCCAAGAAAGCAAGGGGGAGGAGAATAGACCTGCTTAAGATTTCTTGCATTTTTCACATATGAAAAGAGAGCATCTGGAAAAGAAACTTGTGCTATAGCCATGTAGCACTCTGGCTAGATTTAAGGAAGTTGTTCCACTGAAATGAGTTCAAAAATTTCCTTTCAGATTCTAAAAAAATGATCAGAGGGGGGTGGTAAGAAATAATTAGGATTTTTTCCTATGGCCACATTTTTTGGTGACTGAATCTAAAAAAAAAGCTTGATTACTCACTTATCTTCACCCGTGGTAAGAAATGATTTGGCTCTTCTCACCAACAAATCCATTTTAAAAAATAAAATATATATTTAAAAATTTGATATATCTTCTTTATCTTGATGTACTTAACACCTACTATAGTGCCCAGCATAAAATAACTTCTAGTAATTGTGTGTTCAGTATATGAACGAGTGAGTAAATGGAGAGTTGAATAACTTAACAATAGTTTTACTAGATATATTTTTCTTTTAGCTCTAAATACTTTCTCCTTTTATATAGGGTTCTATTCATGTTTAATGAACCAAAAAATGTTTTCAATAAAAACTTTATCTGCCATGATCCATTGAACTTGTCACTCACTCTCCCAAGTAAGACACCAGACTTGAAATTCTGCTGTTGATCAGAATAAGATCCAGTTAGTATGGAACAATTCTCTCTTCTTTAGCAGCTGGTTCTATTAGATAGAAGAGCTTCCTCTTATTTAGGTTTTACACAGGAGATAAAATGGGAAAAATGAATCATGGCAGAGACTGGTACTCTTAAGTGAGTTTCCTAGATATGCTAGCAGTCCTTTCCAATTTTGTCTTCTGTGTGTTTAGAATGGTTGAGAGGCAGAAAGGGTAGCAATCACAGTACACGCCCATGTGCAGGCAGGTGTTCTGCTTTGGTTCTTTATAAATATTTTATTTATTTTTTAATTAGAGAAGTTGTAAATTTACAAAACAATCATGCACACCATATCGGATTCCCATACATCACCCTACCACCAGCACCTTACATTGTTGTGACACATTTGTTACAAATGATGAAAGAACATCATCATAATATTACTACTGTCTATAGTCCATAGTTTATTCTTTACCCACAAACCATCTTAGACTACCCTTTTCAGCTACAACCACATTTATAAATCAGCAGTGTTAGTTATGCTCACTATAATGTGTTACCATCAACTGTATCCATTACCACACATTTATAATCCACCTTATTAAACATTCTACATACATTGAGCATCAGTTCCCCCTTCTCCACCCACGTTCCGTCTCCTAGTAACATATTCTACAGCTTAACTCCACGAGTTTACTCATAGTATTTAGTTCATTTTAGTGAGAACATACAATATTTTCCTTTTGTGCCTGGCTTATTTCACTCAACCCAATATGCTCAAGGTTAATCCATGTTGTAATATGTGTCCCAACTTCATTTCTAATTACAGCTGAATAGTATTCCATTGTATGTATATACCACATTTTGTTTACCCATTCATCGCAAGTAATGGATACTTGGGTTGTTTCCAACTTTCAGCAATTATGAATAATTCTACTATGAACATCAGTGTGCAAATGTTTGATCATGTCCTAGCTTTCAGTTCTTCTGAATATATTCCTAGTAGTGGGATTGCTGGATCATAGGGAAGTTCTATATTTTGCTTCCTGAGGAATTGCCAAATTGTCTTCCACAGAGGCTGCACCATTTTACATTCTCACCATCAGTGAAGGAGTGTTCTTATTTCTCCACAACCTCTCCAGCACTAGTACTTTTCCATTTCTTTAATAATGGCCATTCTGTAAGGTGTGAAATGATATCTCATTGTTGTTTTGATCTGCATTTCCCTCATAGCTAGTGATGCTGAGCATCTTTCCATGTGCGTTTTGGCCATTTGTATATCCTCTTTGTAAACATCTCTATTCAAGTGCTTTACTCAGTTTTAATTGAGTAGCTTGTCTTTTTATTGTTGAATTGTATCATCTCTATATAAAATAGAAATCAAACCCTTATCAGATAGATATGTGGTATCCAAAAATTTCTCCCATTGAGTAGTCTGCCTTTTACCCTTAACAAAGACACCTGCAGCACAAAAGTGCTTAATTTTGATGGGGTCCCATTTATCTATTTTTTTCTTTCATTGGATGTAAAGTTTAAGAAACCACTACCTACCAGAAAACCTTGAAGATCTTTCCCTACATTTTCTTCTAGCAGTTTTATGATTATAGCCTTTATATTTAGGTCCTTGATCCATTCTGAATCAATTTTTGTCTAAGGTGTGAGATAGGTGTCCTTTTTCTTTTGGATATTGATATCCAATTCTGCCAACACAATTTTTTGGATAGACTGTTCTGACTAAGCTAGAAGGGTTTGTCAGCCTTGTCAAAAATCACTTGACAAGGCTGACAAACCCTTGTGAAAGTCTATTTCTGAACTCTCAATTTGATTTCACTGGTCAAATTGTCTATCTTTATGCCAGTACCATGCTATTTTTACCACTGTAGTTAAGTAATATGCTTTAAAATCTGGAAGTGAGAGTCCTCCAACTTCATTCTTCTTTATACAGATATGTGGCCCCTTATCCTTCCAAATAAATTTGATAATTAGCCTTTCCATTTCTGCAAAGAAGGCTGTTGGAATTTTTATTGGGATTGCATTATATATATATATATATGTAAATCATTTTGGGTAGAATTGACATCTTAATGATATTTAGTCTTCCAATCCATGAACATAGTTTGTCCTTCCATTTATTTAGGTCCTCTTTGGTTTCTTTTAGCAATGTTTTGTAGTTTTCTGAATATAGGTCTTTTTTGTGCTTGGTTAAGTTTATTATTAAATATTTGATTCTTTTAGTGGTTATTGTAAATGGACTTTTTTCCTGACTTTCTCCTCAGATTGCTCATTAGTAGTGTATAGGAAAGCTACTGATTTTTGTGTTTTAATCTTTTATCTCACCACTTTGCTGAACTCTTTTATTAGCTTTCATAGCTTTGTAGTGTATTTTTGGGGATTTTCTAGGTATAAGATCATATCAGCAAATAATGAATGTTTTACTTCTTCCTTTCCTATTTGTGTACGTTTTATTTCTTTTTCTTGCCTAATTGCTCTTGCTAGAACTTCAAGCACAATACTGAATAACAGTGGTGACAGTGGGCATCCTTGTCTTGTTCCTTATTTCAGTGGGAAATCTTTCAGTATTTCACTATTTAGTACATTAGCTGTGGGTTTTTTATATATACGTTTTATCATGTTGAGAAAGTTTCCTTCTATTGTTATATTTAGGAGTGTTTTTAACAAGAAGGGATGCTGTATTTTTCAAATCACTTTTCTATATCAATTGAGATCATCGGGTGATTTTATCAATGTGGTGTTGAACTATCCTTGCATACCTGGGATAAAACCCACTTGATCCTGGTATATGATTCTTTTAATGTGCTTTTGTGTTCAGCTAGCATGTATTTTGCTGAGGATTTTTGCATCTCTCTCTACTTCCTAGAGAAATTGGTCTGTAATTTTCTTTCTTCATAGTTTCTTTATCTTGCTTTGGTATTAGGGTGATGTTGGTGTCATAGAATGATTTTGGTAGCATTCTCTCCTCTTCAATTTTTGGAAGAGTTTGAGCAAGATTGGTATAAAATCTTCTTGGAATGATTGGTAGAATTCAACTGAGAAGCCATTTGGTACTGGACTTTTCATTTTGGGGAAGTTCTTTTTTTTATCGAAACAATGGTAATTTATTAGCTTAGAGGCTTATAATTTTGAAGCTATGAAAATGTACAAATCAAGACATCATCAAGGCAATACTTTCTTCCTGAAGACTAGCTGCAGGTGATCCTTGGTTTCTCTGCCACATGGCAAGACACGTGATGGTGTCTGCTGGTCTCTCCTTCACTTCTATGTCTCATTGCTTTCAACCTCTTGCTTCTGTGACTTTCTCTCTGTAATCATCCTGTTTACAAAGGACTTAAGTAAGAGGATTAAGGTCCATCCTGAAGGAAGTGGTTCACACCTTAACTGAAGTAGCCTCATCAAAAGATCCTACTTACAATGGGTCCACACCCACAGGAATGGATTAACATTAAAAACATGTGCTTTTCTGTGGTACATATAGTTTCAAACCACCACAACCTGATAGACATCTATAGAGCACTCAATCCAAAAACAGAAGATGATACATTCTTCTCAAGTGCATATAAAACAGGATAGGTCATTTACTAGACCATAAACAACCTCAGTAAATTTAAAATAAAAAGAAAAGCAGAAGTTCTTGATGACTCTTTATTTGTGATTGGTTTGTTGTGGTCTTCTATTTCTTCTAGGTTAGGCGTGGTTTGTCAGTGTGTTTCTAGGAATTGTCTATTTCCTCTACGTGGCCTAGTTTGTGGGCATATAGTTGTTCATGATATCTTCTTATGATCTCTTTTATTTCTGTGGGGTCAGTGGTAATGTCCCCACTCTCATTTCTGATTTTATTTATTTGCATCTTCTCTCTCTTCTTTTTCTTTGTCTAGCTAAGGGTTTGTTGATTTTGTTGATCTTCTTGATGAACCAGTTTTGGTTTTGTTGATTTTCTCTATTCTTCTTTTGTAGTTCTCAATTTCATTTATTTCTGCTTTAATCTTTGTAATTTTTTCCTTCTGCTTGCTTTGAGATTAGTTTGCTGTACTTTTTCTAGTTTCTCCAAGTGTGTAGCTAGGTCTTTGGTTTTCACTCTTTCTTCTATTTTAATGCAAACATTGAGGATGATAAATTTCCCTTTCACCTCTGCTTTGCTGTATCCCATAAGTTTTGGCATGTTGTGTTCTTGTTTTCATTCTACTTGATATATTTACTTATTTCTCTTGCAATATTTACCTTCACCTGCTGAGTTGAGTGTGTTGTTTAAACTCCATTTGTGAATTTTCCATTTTTCTGCCTAATATTGATTTCCAGGTTTATTCCATTAGGACCAGAGAAAATGCTCTTGTATAAGTTCAACCTTTTTAAATTTCTTGAGACCTGTCTTTTGACCAACATATGGTCTATACTGGAGAAAGATCCATGAGCACTTGAAAAGAATATAAATCATGCTCTTTTGGGGTGCAATGCTCTATAAATGTCTGTTAGGTCTAGTTTGTTTATCATATTATTCAAGCTCTGTTTCTTTATTTATCCTCTTTCCAGATGCTCTAGCCAATACTGAAAGTGATATATTGAAGTCTCCAACTCTTATTGTAAAGACATCTATTTTTCCCTTCAGTTTTGCCACTGTGTGCCTCAACTATTTTGGGGCACCCAGGTTAGG
Organism: Chaetophractus vellerosus; assembly: GCA_004027955.1. Lineage (NCBI taxonomy): Eukaryota > Metazoa > Chordata > Mammalia > Cingulata > Chlamyphoridae > Chaetophractus > Chaetophractus vellerosus. The sequence continues at coordinate 6,976 of PVKH010016295.1, forward strand.
TGCACAAATATTTAATATTGTTATTTCTTCTTGGTGAACTGCCCCTTTTATTAATATATAATGACCTTCTTCATCTCTTATAGCAGTTTTGCATATAAAATCTGTTGTTTCTGATACTAGTATGTTTACTACAGATCTTTTTTGGCTACTATTTGTGTGGTATAACTTTTTTTAACTTTCACTTTCACTTGCACCTAAGGTGAATCTCTTGAAAACAGCCTATAGATGGCTCATTTTAAAAAATCTATTCTGTCAGTCTATGTCTTTTGATTAGTGTGTTCCATCCATCAATGTTCAATGTTATTATTATAAGGGCATTACTTACTTTGTCTATTTTATCCTTTGGCTTTTTTCCCATTGTCATATCTTACTATTGTATGTCTTTTTACCCTTTCAGTTATCCTTATTTAAAATATTCATTTCTGTTTTTTGTTCTTGTGGTTTTTTTTGTTTGTTTGTTTAATGATAATGCATACATTCAGTGTGTTGGCTACTTTCCATTTCTCAGTTTAGTCTCTCTATTTCTTAAATAGTTCATCTCACAGGGTGGTTGATCAAGAAAATCACCCATCAATTACAGCTATCCAACACGAATGGAGAATTAGGGCAGCATTCTTCATAAGTCTGGTTCCCATCCTAAATTTTATTATAAAATATTAAGATTGTGATTGCAAATGGTCTTCTTTTTAAATTATGTGCATAACTACATATTTTGCATGTGTGTAGTATTATCTTTTAAAACTTTTTTCTATTAGTGAAGTTGTAGGTTTACATAACAATCATGAATAAAGTACAGGATTCCCATACACTGCACCACTCTATTTTTAACACCTTTCATTGGTGTGGAACATTTGTTACAATTGATGAAAGCAATTTTTTATAATTGTACTATTAACTATAGTCAATGGTTTAACTTAGGGGACATTGTTTGTGTTGTACAATTCCATCCTTAACTCTCTATTCCCAACATCTACCCTATCCCCTGGTAACCTATATTCCATATTCTCACTCCATGAGTTTGCTACATACTTTACATTTATTTATTTTAGTTCCGTGTTTTTCACCATTTCAAACCTTAGTTCCCTTTTTGATAAGCATGTCAGAAAATCATATAATCAGTAACAATGTAAAAATATAACAAGAGGGGAATGGTGGTGGGTCGAGCACTTTTTTTGAGAGTTTTTGGTTAGATAGTTATCAGATAGATGAGGGTTTAGAAAAGAAAGTTACTGAAGAAAAAGGTGACCTTGGGGTCAAGTAAAATAGTTGCGAGGTGAGATGATGAGGACCTGGGACCAGAGAGCTGACAGGAGGATTGGAAGGACCTAGCACAGATCTAAGATCTAAAGAAAAAGAGGAAAACAAAGCTAGGCTCTGATTCTGTCTCTGCAGAGACTTTAATGTGAGCTTGTCAAAGTGAATTTTTCCTCTGGTTGACAGTTAAAAGGAATTAGCATGACAATTTCTTTTTTGAAGGACTCCCACTGAGATGCAGTGTTTTGACAAGGGGTCTTTTACACTGGTTAACCCTATGCAGTCTTGGATACCTGCTAATATCTGGCTGCAGCAGAGCATAGCTCAGATTCTAGAGATAGATGTGGCCCTACCACTTGGCAAAATGTTGTTCAACCTCTGAACCTTGGCACATTCATCTTTTGGGTAAAATGAGAATATTAACAGTCCAGTCTTATATTAATAGCTAATCCATGTGTAACATTCAGCACACAATCTTGCAGATAGTCAGTATTTACTAAATATAAACATTACATTGGACATAATTTCCAAAGCACATATGCTCATCTATTATAGTCTTTGGCAGACATATTCAAGCTTCTTAGCTCACTTACATAATGAAATCTGAGGTTTACATCCTAAGAAAGGAATTGGCCACTGTACTTATTTTAACAGTGTGACTCATTGAAGAGAATTTTTAAAGAACACATATGTCACACATTCCTCCCTTTGAATGAAAGAAAAAGATTCTTTTTCTAACTATTTTTCGAATGAGAGGAGTACTTCCACATAATAGAAATGGTAACTTGAATGAGAAGATAGACCTTTGAATTTATAAGAGGAGCAGGTTGTGTTCTTTGTTTTCTTGAAGGTGAGAATAGTTCTTATTTGCCTTTTTTTTCTTTTCTCACTTTTAAAGAGCACAGAGTTCATAAATAATATGTTTAAATGGCATTTGGCAAGTGCTCTAAACCTCTCAAGATGTCTTTCCTTACCACAATGGGGAGTCTCAAAGTGAAGATGATTCTCAACGATTCAAAGTATTCTGAGTGAGTTGAAGGTGACAAGATGACAATTGCTTCCCCACTCATTCTGAAAAGAGAAGTATATGTCAGGATGCAGCTTGCTACTGGATGTTTCCTATGGAATGAGCATATACATTCTCTAATATATTAGCACATATATTATATATATGTGTGTATGTGTGTATATATGTTTCTCTATATGTTCTTTTTTTTTAGAAAAGCTAACACCAAATAAACTGTTTTAATTAAACTACAGAAACAATGGTTATAGTACAGAATATTCATAAGCAAAAAGATACACCGTATTGTAAATACTCACAAAGTTACAAACAATTTGCTTCCTTAACATTTTTCATGTTTTAAGTTTATACAAGATGATCAGATTTACCATTTTGGGGGAAAGAAGGGAAAAAAATGTATTTATCATCCACTAGATGTGCTCACTGTGTGCTCCGTTATTTATATGCAAGGCCCGGGTGGCTGGAAGTGCAGTTGTCAGGCTTTAAGTTTTTCAGGGGAGGGGAGGGGGATGGATGGGGAGGGGAGAAAGGGGGCAAAAATGGATAAAAGTAAATAAATAAATAAATCTAAAAAAAAGGTAAACAATAGGCTACACCCGAGGTGACAGTGGTGTTCAAGTGTGGGAAACGCAAGTGAACTTTGCTGCCTTTCACCCTAGGGCAGTTTTCTTTTTCCATCTTTTGAGATATGAGTTATGTGTAGTGAAATGCACATATCTTAAGTACACAGCTCTGAATCTGTATATACCTATGTATCTATCTATGAAAACACCACTCACAGCAAGACACAGAACTTGCCAACACCCCAGAACTTGTCCTCATCCCAGCCAATTCCCCCACCCCCCAATATTCTGACCTCTATCATCATATTTGCTTATATGCTTCCTGAGTAGTGGTCACATTTCCCGAAGTATCCCAGCTAACAGAATATGTGAATTTGAAGCGTGTAGATTTCAGCCAGCATCTGTCACAAACCTATTCCACCCAGAATTTCACAGTCAACCCCACTTTTCTTAACTGTTTTGAAGAAAACAATATTGAATGAGACAGTGGATGCTTTATTGATCTAAGCCTTCATTTTCCCACTGCCACTGCTTCTCTCAAGCTGCCTTTTGGAACTCTCTGACTCTACCAACAAATGTGGGTGCCTAATCAAGTCAAATGGATATATATGGCAGGGGAAGATAGAGGAATTGAGAGGTGACTGCTAAGGGGTGGGGGTGGGGGTGGGGGGCTTTCCTTTATGGAGTAATGAAAATGCTCTATTATTGATTGTGATGAATGCACAATCCTGTGATTATACCAAAAGCCACTGAATGTACACTTTGGATGGATTGTATGGTATGTGAATATACCTCAGCTCTCTGTGAAAACGTCCATTCTAGTGGAAAAGTAAGCAAATGTATTAATGACCCAAATATTGATAAGATACAAATGAACTTTTTAACCAGGGTGCTGAGGAAAGACTTCTCTGAGAAAATAATAATTGACCCGAGGCTCACTGATGAGAAGCAACAAGCCTTATGAATTTTTAGGGAGAATGTGCTCTGGGGTACAGAAGACCTAAGCTGGGGAAAAGTTTAGCTTTTTTGAGGAAAGATGGGAAGGTCAGTGGGACTGAGGTATAATAAAAAGAGAGAGAATGGGAAGCAATAAGGTCAGAGAGATAAGCAGAGGCACATCATGTGGTTTTGGAGGCCACCATTAAGAGTTTGGTTGCCAGCCTAAATGTCCAGGGAAGCCATCCAAGGGTTTTAAACAGAAGAGTAATATATTCTGATTTATGTTTCAGAAAGATCATTCTAGTTGTTTGTGGGGTAAATGGAAGTGTGAAAGTAGATGGGGTTACAACAGTGGGTCAGCAAGAGATGATGTTGACTCAGAACAAGGCAGTTGGGTTGTAGTTGGAGAGAAGTGGATTGTGTTTAGGAGTCAGCAGATGTGAGGTCTTAGGGAGAAAGGGAAGAGGGACAGAGTAGGGAGAAGGAGTGACAGGCTATTGACTGGAGACCTTGAGTGGATGGTGGCTTCATTAACTGATATAAGGAAGCCTGGGGCATGGTAACTCAGGATTGGACTTGGTGTCACTTATCTATGGTTGAGTTTGATTTATGTGACCAGTGCTCCACCTGCCTGAGGTCACTCAGGGTTCAGTGGGGGTAGAACCCTGCGTTGGTCTCAACTCTGCTCCTTCCTTTTGCACCTTTCTGAGTTCAAATGTGTAGAAGCTCTTTGAACATGTTTCAATGACGGCATAAATGTCAGACATTCTTCTGGCATCACTGCCTTATTTAGCTCCGACTGGGTCGTGGCTGTATTCTGTGCCAAAGCTTGCAGGCTTGCACTTACTCAGCATTTGCTGAGGAAATCAGAACTTTACAAGACAAGCTGAAGTCCACCATGACTGGAGTTAGGGTTCTTTGATGTTTGTGCTTTATATTCTCTTCCCCTCCTGAATGACATTGCTGCACGGAGCCACGGAGGGTAAATTGGAAGATGACTCTTGCCCCTCTGACTGGCATAATCGTTGTAAGCAGTTTTTCAGACCGTGTGACTCTAGATTATTCAAAACAGGACCCGAATTTTCAAAGTGGAAAAATAGGAGCAATTAAAAACATTGTGCCGACAGCTTTTCTGTCTGTTAGAATTGGATGTTGCTGCTGCTCTGAAAACAAGGACTTGTATTGAGGAGTGAATCTGTATTTGCAGCTTTAAGAGTGGGAACATGAGAGAGTTTTCAGGTCAAGGTAGCCTATAGTCGAGAATATTTTCTTTATGTTTTTTTGCTTCAGCATCATATCTAAAAAGTCCTCCTGCTTCTTTTATGTTTTAATTTTTACATGAACATTTTTAAACTTTAAGAATTGTTACTGTTGTGAGGTGTAACACAGAAATCCAAATTTATCATTTTTTCTAAGTGGTAAGCCAGTTATCCCAGCCAGTGCTCCCCCATATTGTAAGTCCTGTAAGGCTGGGGCTATCTGTCATGTTCACAGAGTCTGGCCCAGAGTCAGGTAAAGAGGAGGATGTCAAATACCTGTTGAGTGACTGATTAAACAAATAAATGAATGCACTTCATTGTAGAACCTACTGGCTACCTATAGGACAGATGAGTCACCAATGTACAGATACACAATAGTCTAGTAATTCATTCCTAATTTAAAGAATAAATACCAGGTTCATGTAAAGCAATTATTAGAAAACAAATGTTGTTTTGGCATAGGCTCTATGGAGTCTAGGGTTTTCATAGAATAAAAAATAATCCACAGTTACACAAATTTATCCTCAACTAAATGAGAGACAGCATAGCGCTGTGGAAGTATTTTGAATCAAAGTCATGCAGGTTTGAAATTTAGCTCTATCACTTACTTGCTTTGTGATGATTTATTCATTATACTCTGTTCCTTCTTTTGTGAGATGGGAGTAATAAGACCTACTTTCCAAAGAACTTGTAAGTTTTAATGAGTTAACATTTACAATGGACCTGAATGGTGCCTAGAGAAGAGATACTAAATTAATGTTTGTCCCATTTCCAACTCCCTAAGGTCACATTCTAAAGAATCTACACTTTCTCTCAGGATTTGACAGCTTGAAACTTTAAAAAATTGTATTTATTATGTGAACATTGTTATGTAGGTGATTTTCTACTATCGGAGTGTTGACTGCATTCTAAGACTGGCTTTGAATGAATCAAGTACACTGAACACAAAAGTAGTGGGTGTTTGCGATTCAATTGTTTTCCACAAGCATTTTAATAATACAACGATTGTCCTATTACTTTGCCAATGATGAACCAAGGCAGTACTAGCGTGAGGCAAGTGCTTCATTCACCTCCAGAAAAAATTAAGAACTGCCAAAACACTCAGTAATCGAGATGAATATAAATTAATGCAGTTTTTAAATTAAAATTAATGCCCCCAAAACCCATGATATAAAAAATACTAAAATTTTAACTGGGGAGCAGATATGGCTCAAGCGGTTGAGCTCCCACCTCCCACATGGGAGGTCCTGGGTTCGGTTTCTGGTACCTTCTGAAAGAAACTAAAACAAACAACAACAAAAACAACTCAGGAAAGCCAATGTGGCTCAGTGATTGAGTGCTGGCTTCCCACATATGAGGTCCCAGTTTCAATCCCTGGCCCCCTGGTACCTAATAAAAAAATAAGTAAGTAAGTAAGTAAATAAATAAATAAATAAATAAATAAATAAATAAATAAATAAATACAGGCTCTGACAAGGCCAGAATTAGGACAATGGTAGTGAGGTGATCAGCACTTTCAGGTACTGTGCTATACACTTTAACATGTATTAGAATATATTACGAAATTGGCATTTTTGTTAGGAAAAAATGATTTTATGTCTGCAATTTCATAACGCTTAACCTAATTATGTCCTTATTAAAATATATTTCATCTTTGCAATAACCTTATAACTTACGGATCATTTACTAAAACAATAGCACTTTAAACTAACTTATGCTAAAAATGAGCTGAACTTATTATAAAGATACAGAGATGACTGACAGGAACCTTGGGAAAGGTGGGCTAGCAGCCTCCTAAATGCCCAAAACAGATGACTGAGGTCTGGAGCTGAAGTTACTCATCTTGGCTTCCTCCCACATGGTGTTTCCTTCTCTTGCATCTCTCACAAATAGACTTTTCTGCTGCTTATTTGCCTGGGTCCCCATCATGATGCCTCTTAAAGGGTGCCTTCATCCCTGGAGTCCTCCTCAGGTCGTTGTCTAGGCACCTCACACTGAGCTACTCATGTGGAGTCTCTAGTTCGGATTTTGGAGCCAGAATGCCCTGTGCCAAGCCCATACAATGCCTTGGCTCCTCTGCAGAGGCCACCTTTGTCTCTGTCCTGAGCACAGGGACAGTGGAGGGGCCAGCAAGGGCTGGATTTTATAAGAAGTACCAATAAGAAATGAGTAAAGAATGAGCTTGGTTCATCCACTCAGGTAGGTATAATTGTAATTATAATTCAGGCTCATTTTATATTTGAGGTGCCAACTGAGGTGTTTCTTTGGGCTCTTAGAATTGCAATTTGGGGAGCACAGATCCTGCTAAGAACCCAAATTGTGTCCTGTTTTGATGCTTTCAGGAAAGCTTTTTTTAAAAAAAAAGATTAGATAAGCTATTTGCGGTTGGTGTTTCTTTAGGGTATTCCTGTTGTCTTTCAGGTTAGATAGCTAACTAAGTTCTTTATCTTGTGGTTTCTTTATGGTGTCCTGATATCGTTGGGGTTTGAGGAACACCAATCCTTGAAGTTTTGCATGCTTGGGCAGTTTGTGACATCTGTATGAGAACTGCTTGAGAGTAACCTCCAGAATGACCTCCCAACTCCTTTGTAAATCTTTTAGCCATAGTGACTCTATTTTGTTTAATTTCTTTTTACAGAGGAAATGGGAAATTAGAGTTCAGTAACTTGTCTGAAGCCACACAGTAATGGCTTTGGGATCAGGCAGAATCCTAATATCTGTGTGATCATGGGTGAGTTAATTAGTAGTCCTAAGCCTCTATTTCCCTATCTGTAAAACAAGATAAAAAATACCTCTCAAACCCATACGTGTATGGATAACTGATTTCTGACAAAGGTGCCAAGGCAACATAATGGGAGAAAAGATAGTCTTTTCAACAAATGGTGCTGGAACAATTGGATATCCATATGGAATAAAATGAACTTTGTTTCCATACCTTGCACCATATACAAAAACTAACTCAGAATGGATCATAGACCTAAATATAAGAGTTAAAACTATAAGGCTTTTACATGAAAACATAGGAGAACACCTTTGTGACTTTGGGTTAGGCAAATATTTCTTAGAAAATGCACCAAAAGCTCAATCTATAAAGGAACAAATTGATAAATTGGACTTCAAAAGAAAACTGTAACAAAAATGGAAAGTCAAGCTACTGAATAGGAAAGAATATTTGCAAATCGCATATCCAGATAGATTTTAGGCATTCAAGAAGTGATTCTTAAAAGGGATACAGAGGCAGTACGGCCCCATTCTTTAGCACATGGACTCTGGAACAAGTCCTGCCACTTATCAATGGTGACTTTTAGAAAGTTTCCTAACCTTCATTTACCCATCTGAAAATGTGTAAAATAATATCTGAACCTCATTGAATGTTATAAAGATAAGTTAATTTTATAAAGTGCTTAAATCAGTGCCTGGCACATAGTGTTGCCAGATTTCCTCTAGGTTCTTGGCTATGTTACAAAAAAAGAGAATTTTAAGTACATGCCAGTTTAGTTAGGCCAGTGGTTTATTAAGAAAATGAGAGAAGAGAAATTATGGGTTCGAGGTATACTTGTGGGTTGGTCCAGGCATAGAAAGGAAAAGGACTAAAAAGGGGTAAAAAGGGCTGATTTACAGACTATAAGTCCCCATTATAGATTACAAATTCCCAGGTCTACTTGCATGCTAATCCGGGCAGCGAGAGAAAGGGCAAAACAAGTTGAAAAGAGTAAAAAAAGGGACGATTTTACTTCTACACTTGCTTTTTAAACCACTATTACCCTGTGCCTTGTA
>PVKH010016296.1:0-10000 GCA_004027955.1 Chaetophractus vellerosus
ATCTCACACTTAGATACATTGAGTCCCACTTTGGAAAATTAAATAAAATAATGTAGGTTGAGTTAGAGTGCTTCACTGAGCTGAACACTCGAAGAACCTTAGCTATCACCCTTGTTTTCCTAAAGAATATGTGAGGAATTACTCCGGTTAGATTGGGTTAAAGTATGAGCAACGTCTTTCCTTCCCTCCCTCCCTTCAGCAGATGTTGGTGTGCTTAAATTATGTGCCAGTCACTCTTGTAGATCTGGGGGAGTCAGTGTTGAGCATGACAACTAGGGCTCTTTCTCTCGTGGACCTAGGGGGTTTCTCTAATATAATGTGTTTACCAATGTCACTGTCTCTTAGAACATAAAGTAAATTTAATTGTACACCATTCACTTAGAGTTAATTGTTCCGAGGTCATTATATTGGATATCCACCCCCAAAGGATCACTTTTTCTCCCAGAATCTGATCTGTTCTTACACAAAACAAGTAAAGCAGGATTCACAGGTCATATTTTTAAAACAAATAAAATCAAACTAGCCTTGCTATATAAGACAAATAAAATGGAAAGTGGCCCACAGACTACTTTATCACTTCCATTGTAATCAGTGTAACCTCCACAGTGCAGCTGTCAGAATCAGCAAATAAAAATTCAGGGTGTCCGGTTAAATTGGTGTTTCAAATAAATTAAGACTATATATATATATAGTATATATATATATAGGATAAGTATGTCCCAAATAGTGCCCGGGACATACTTATTCTAAAAAATGTTGTTGTTTATCTGAAATTCAGATTTACCTGGGCGTCGTTTGTTTTCTCTGGCCACCCTGCCACGCTTAAGCAGGGTCCCAGACACCTGTGTAGGAGAAAGACAATTGCCTGCAACAAGTCAATGTGCAACTCCAGCCTTTGTAGAGGAGATATTTTACCCCAAACGGAATAGAAACCTTTACATCTATTTGAAATGATTTATAACTGTTCCCGCCTGATCGTCAAGTGTTTCTAAATTAAAAGCCATTAATTAAGGCCTTATATAGATACAAAAGATATGCAAGGAGTGCTTTGTCATTCCAGCTCAGTACTTCAGGTGAGAGCTTTTCAAATTACGTGGACCACTGGAGCCACCTGCTTGACTGTTGCGCAGCCCGCGCGGCCCATCAGCCGTGCCAGCGTTGTTACTGATTTTTCTCATTTCTCCAGGGCAAATACTAATTAATGGATACAATTCACAGCTGATTAGCTGTAGTTTCTTCAGTAATTACATTCGCATACTAACTGTTCAGAAGAGGATTTCTAACCCAGTTCTTATTTCACTCTAAGCTTAATTTGTTATTTGAATTGTTTAGGCCCTTAGTTTAATAGCCATTTTATTTTTCTTTGTTGTTTTAGGTGCTATTAGATAATAAGTGAGTTTAATCTTTAAAAAAAATACTCTCTGATAATGAGCTGTTTGCCTTAAATGGATTTCTAATTCCCCAACAAACCTACATTTAAATAACTTTAAAGTTGGGATACAGGCAGTGGAGTGGTTTTAGGGAGCCCGGATTTGGTGCATGAGGCGCTCATATCAGGAGCCCAAATTCTCTTAAAGATCCGACAGAACATTCGCAACGAAGTCCTGAGATTTTAATTTTAGGTTCATTAATTCATGAAAAATTCTGCTACAGAAACCCATACTTCTTGCATACAGTTAATGCTGCAGAAAAGTTGGGGGTGAAGGGTGACGACGGGAGGTACACCCATGCCACACCCACCAGCACACACATTTTTGATAGCCCCATGCCTTCAGAGGAACCAGACACAGTCTTCTTCAGGAATCCCTATGATGATGTCTCCAGACGAATCCGAGCGCTCAATGAGAGCCTTTCTGATGGCCCCTTGTGTGTGTATTTCGGGATGTTGAAGCAGTGGCCCATAACACTTTGGAACCATTAGACTCTTTCATCTAAATCCTGCTTAGTTCTTGGATCCCTGACATGATAAAGTATAGCATGTCAATCAGCCTTCCTCCTCAAGTCCGACAGGTCCAGAGTCGGGGCGAAAGAGCGTTTGTTGGTTTATTGAGGAGGATTATTTTGGTCTTCAATATCTATGTATCTGTGTTCTATTCTACATACATTCTATCTATCTATCTATCCATCCATCTGTCTATCTATCTATCATCTATCCAGCATCTATATCATGTCATCTTTCCATTTGTATATCTTTGAGAAAATTGGACCTTTTACTTTAAATAATTGCTAGCTATATTTACATTAGAAAATGGATTTCACCCTTTGGAAACCACACCTATGTTTTATATTTGATGCATTAAAGGAAGAAAATAAAGCACTTTATAAACCAAAGGGCATGACTTTGCCATTTTAAAAAAAATCAGGAAAATTAATACAGCTGTAGATAATTATGCACACACAGCCCTTCCGTATTGCCAGACTGATAGCAGAATGTTTAAAGCAACAAAATATGCCTTCTTAGACCATTGGAACCTGAAAATACATTTCTGCGCAAATCCAAGTTGTGCATGTTGATAACAGGTCCCTAGAAGTAAAGAGCTTATATCTGAAATGCTGATACAGTCTTATTTGTGATGGTATGAATGGGCTATTGTGTTCAGGAATTAAGGAAAAATTGCTGTGTTCATGGGATTCTATGATTTTTTAAACCTCTTTGTACTTAATGTTACATTGAGAGATTAAATATCACTGTTTTCAACAGCTCTGATGGATATAGATAGTATTTTAAGCACTGTTTGGAGATTTTTAAAAAGTATTCTTTAGTCTCATTATTTATTTATATTCATGCCACACCCCATTCACTACAAAATAGAATTTGAGTCTTGAGAATTGAATTTCATTCCCTTTAATTCACATTTTAACCTACCCACACTTCTGACATCTGTCCTTGAAAAGTAAGCTATGAAATCCCCACGTGCTTTAAAAATGTGTCAAGGTGATTTTCTTGGAAACTCTTTTCCTTCTCGCTTTTCACAAATGCCAGTTCAATAAAAAAAACACACACAAAGACACACTAGTGACCAGTTGGCTGAATGCTTGTAATCATCTCCCTTCATTATTAGTCTTGATGAGAAACAAAACTATTTTCTAGAATAATTCAGTTAGCTAGCTTCATTCTGTTCTTTATTTTCTGAAAGAAGTGGCTGACAGTATAGCATAGTGCTTTGAAACCTTTGTCATATTTCACATTTAGTCTGAGTAGAACTACCCTCTTATCTGGTTACACCAGCAAACATTCCAAGTGACATCTGACTATTAAGTGAACAACCATAATTGTTGATTATGCTGCATATTAACACGAAGCGATCTGTTTTCTTTTAGTTTGGAAATAACCACAACTACGTGAACATGGCTGAGGCGAACAACGCTTTCTTTGCTGCCAGCGAGGTAGGAGTCTGTCTTATTGTGTCTTTTCATGTTTTGTGGGTTATTTAGATAATTTAATAGGCTTGAAAGGAAAAGCAAAGGATCAAATTTATCACCATCTTACATGGCACTAGGTAACAACTTTGGAGGAGAAATAAGAAAAGTCTGTTGGAATTAAAAATAACCTGACAAATCTTTATCAGTTGCCCATAGGCTGTTATTAATGTTAGTAATATTACACAAATCTCTTAATGAAAAAAAAATGAAAATATATATGAAAAATATAAATGTATGTGTATGTATGTATACACATATATATAAATGTACAGCTGAATCAAACTGTATTGGTATCTAAGCAGATAAATAATTGTTTTGGAAACCAGAACAGAAGTGACTTTTAATAGAAAAGTCTATATATTTTTTTTTAGGAGGTACCAGGGATTAAACCTAGGACCTCCTAAATGGGAAGCAGGTGCTCAACCACTGAGCTACTTTGACTCCCCAGTGGGAGCTGGTTTTTTCATTTGTTTGCTTGGTTTTTAGGAGGCACTGGGGATTGAATCCGGGACCTCGTAAATGGGAAGCAGGCACTCAACCACTTGAGCTACGCCTGCTCCCTGAAAAGTCTATTTTTAACTACATATATCTCTAGGGATAATTTTCTTAAGTTGCTGTGGTTTAGGAAATGATGGAGCAGAACAGTATTAGAGTTTTTTTTTTTTTTTTTGGTTTTCTGGTGTGGATGTTGTGAAATAAATATTTGGTGAATGAATGAATGAATGGGCACACTCCCAGACTTGGTCTTGGGTGGGACAACCCGGCGATGGAACCTAAGTGCAGGGCCACGTTGGCCCTAGAGGCTTGTCTTCAGCTTGTTCCACAAGACAGCTTCTGAAGCAGTTATCGTCTTGCTGCTATTTTTACTGCATTCCCTGCTTGGTGACTTAGGGCTGTTGGCTGGCCTCATTGGCCTGCCCTCCAGAGAAACCTCAATCTTGATTAGATCAAGAAAATGGTTTCCTAAAAATGGTAGAGTGTGTGAGATTTAAGATTTGTAAAACATGAACAAACAGAAGCGAAACTGGTCCAAATGGAACGTTTCGTCTTGCAGCTTATGTAATGTAAAAAGTCCTCATTTTCCAAATATATGCAAATATAGGAAACTGAACTAGCTTGACCCCAGAGAATGAAGATAATAATGGTTTCATAAATGATCTTGGTACAGTGAACCAAGTGATAGGAAAGAAATTAGCTTTGAGAAATTATTAGAATAAATGGGGAATCGAGAATTAAGAGCAGACCGAGATTAATCATTTTTACAGTGACCGTCATCTCTCTAACCAAGAAGATGGCTTAGATAAGGGAATATTGTTTGGCACTGGCTGCTGTGTTGTTTGTGATAATGAACACAAACCCCATCTGTAAGGACAACATGATGTTTCATTCTGTAGGATTTTTTTCCCTACATTTGAATCAAACATTGATGAAAGCTCTACTGCCAGCAGCTGTTCAGAGACAATTTAATTCCAGCTGTGATAATTCACCGTGTCAGACATTGGCTGTTATATGTTGATACAACAGTTCTCCAGATTTGCATTTTTATCAAAAGGAACAAATGTTTTGAACATTTCAGTACAGATGGTATTTAACCATGTACATACTACTTTAACATGTTCAAGGTAAACATTGAAAAGTCAATATCTGTAAAAAGCAATCATCTAAACTCTAAATGATTCATTCTGACAATGGTCAGATGGCATAGTCGCAAAAGTCAGTATCTTTTCGTTGAAGTCACACATGGTTATTTTTATAATCTCAGACAGCCAATGATTTGAGTTACTCTTTTCCTCTAAGGAATGTTTAACTTGTATTTAATATTATTACCTGTCTTTACAGGTGGTTTAATATTTTAGCATTTTCTTGGTTATATATTATAATTTTATTGTATTGTTTTATTAGGTTATGATATAGTAATATATTAAATTCTAACTTAGTCTTTTAAAAATCATACTCTAGGGACATATTACATGTACTACAGCTCTTTTCCTTAACAAAAATAGAAAATGAAAACTTCCTTAATTTTGACGGCCTGGCATAAGAAATGCTTTATGTTAGAATTTAAGAGGTGATTTTATGTAATGATTTCACTGTACCTCTTTCCTTGAACAAAAAATAAAGCCCAAGTAAATGTTAATGTACTACATTATAGCATGTGCCTAATTTCCCAATCACTGCATTAAAAGTAAATTTATTTGGTTTTTAAACATTTTAATGTGTGTAAACTAATGCAGGAAGACTTTAGGTTTGATTGCTGTAAAGTCTAAATTGTGCCTGAAACCAATTCCCTTCACATAGATATGGCCCTGAAGATAACACTACAGGGACTAGGATACTCTGAGTTTGAAATTCACACATTTGCTTTATGTTTTCTGTCTGTGTCATGATTACCCTGACCATTTTTAAAGTACCTTAAATATTTATTGAAATAATATTTCAAGTGTTAATTACAGTGGTAATGAAAACAGCCAAATGCCACATATCAAGAATGAGTGTTTATCCGTATTGTTAATGTGATATGTTAGATTTCATTAAGCAGTAATGGGGTAGCAAATGAGTCACAAATTACAGTTGCATCTGTTACTAGACCACATTAGTGCCAAAATAACGGCAAATGCAGCCACAGGGTTATGTTCATTAGCCAACCATGTTTGTGGCCAATTCATCCCTTTGTGTTTGAGAATTTGGGGAGCACAGTAAGAAATTAACATTTTGGGGGGTCATTATTAGAAAAGTCAGAAAAATCTAACATTTCGTTGCAGCTTTCAAATGTATTATCATGCTACAAGGTTTTGCATGTATTAAATCTGCTAATAATTTGTCCCACCATAGACTCCCATAGCTTGGTAACTCCAATTTTTGGTAAGATACAAATAATGACACTTGACAGGTTTTATATTTAAGAAATGATTTTTTTTCCCCTTGAGTTTGTTTCTATTTTCTCTCAAGTGGTTAAGTGACATCATCATCGGTAGTTTGAAAAATGATTTTCATCTCTCAGTTACTTCTCCTAACCGATGATAGCAGATTCAAATGATCTTGCACCAATTCGTTCTTTCAAACACAATAAATAATAAATGAACTATACTTTTCAAAAACCTTCTGAGCTAGGGCCAAATAAAAAATATCTGCATGGTCCCCCAACCCCTTCACCCCACCCCAAATATATCCTAGACCTTGACAAAAAGAAAAAAATCCAAGATCCATTTTAAGAAGGATGGTGAGCATGGTAGAGCAAGGAAGGCAGTTCTGGCTTGTATCAGAAGGCCCTGTTTTAAAATTCTGCCTTTGCGTCTAAGCAGTGGTAGAGAAAAACAATGCATTAAGTTTCACTTAGATCTCAAGAAATAACACTCGTCCCCCAGTGAGTAAGCACCACCAACACGGTTAGTCCAGCGATGCCATTATAGCCCTCTGCTCGTAACTAGAGATAGTAGAGATAGTCTTTGAAAGTTGAAGACTAGTAGAAAATGCTTTGATAAAAATATAATAAAATGTTCATATAAAAGAAAATAACTCCTCTTATGGTTTAAATAAAAGCACTGGCACCTTTTCATATGAGCTATGATAATCCTTATATAAAATGCTATATGACAAACAACAATTTCCTTAGAAGCATTCATTAAACTTGGGAATATACCAGTAAGAAAATTAAAAAAAAACAACAACACAATTTTAATATTACTCCTTCTATATGTTTTGACAGAAAGGAAATATGTGTAATGTTCACTTCTGGACTAATGTTGTGTGCATACCACGGGATCGTCAGCATTTTATGAAGCATGCGGACAATGCAAGCAGTTTGAGCTGTTTCACTAACATATCAATAAAGTGGCAATTTGTTATATAGCCAAATCTAATGCCGCTGATGCTCCAACTAACAACAAAGACAGATGTTGCCAATTAAGTACGCATTAAAAAACTGTTAATACTGATACTCCGTTAAAACCATATGATAATGAGACTTAAATCTTTAATCAGCATGATCAGTAAAACTTCATATATGGAAATCTGTATTTAAGATGTTTTCATTTCAGAAATAAATATTTGGCCTAGATCTGTAATGATGTAATGTTTTCAGGCAAAGTCCTCCCCCCTGCCCCACCTGGCAAAAGGGAAGTGAGATGAACAGCATATGAAGGTTTCTGCATTTTGTTTCCTTTTAGCAGACTTTCCATACGCCAAGCCTCGGGGACGAAGAATTTGAAATCCCACCTATCACACCTCCTCCAGAGTCAGACCCCGCCCTGGGAGTGCCCGATGTACTGCTACCCTTTCAAGGCCTCAGCGATCCATTGCCCTCCCAGGGAAGCGAATTCACGCCCCAGTTTCCCCCGCAAAGCCTGGATCTTCCTTCTATTACTATCTCAAGAAACCTCGTGGAACAAGACGGTGTGCTTCCTAACAGTGGGTTGCACATGGTAGGCACCACATTTATTGCTTGAGTTTTTTTTTTTTCTTCTCATTTGTGCTTCTCATGGTGAAGATCTGAAAGCCCAGGTTGTGAAACATGCTCCCGCCCGTGTACCTGCGGATGTGTGGATTGTTTTTTCTAGTGCCATTTAAACTCAGGAGCTGGGTGACTCTCTGGTGCTGAACAGGTTTGAGTTGGTTGACAGTCCACGTAAAATAGGAGATGAGTTTTGGCCCAACAAGACCCTTCTAATTTGAAATGATTTCAGAAGTCTGATTCATTGGTGTTAAAAGCAGCCAATATTTCCTTGCCTTTGATTTGAAAGTTTGCCCAGGAGATGTTTTAGAAATGGAAGCTCTTATCAGGGGTCTAAGTCTTTTGCTTTCTGGATGACAACAATAATGTTTATGAAACATGGTTTGTTCCTACCTCAAATGAAATATCAAACTGAGATGGAGAAAAGGAAAAAAAATTGCTTTTAACCAACAGAGGAAAATATAGAGCCGGTTATTGTGTGAAATACACCTAATTATGTTATTTATTGTCATAAACATCAAATAAGGCACTCCAGAGAGCCAAGATTACTAATGCAATAATTTTGGTTCTGCTTTTCTTAGTGTGCAATTAGACTCAGCAATCACCAGAGTAAATCTGCTTAAGTATTTTAAACTCTTCTGCTGGGATTGTTTTTTTCCACAGTGGTATGTTATGCATTTGTGCCTGTGTAGGTGAGGTACCAAGCAGAGTATTTTAAAACAAGATGAATAGTTTATAGGGCTTAAAAAAAAAAAACATGCTAAAATGAAACAGATGTGTTGGCATAACAAAAAAACAAATCCTATTGCTTGTTTACATATTTCTCTGCACATTAGGACCATGCCAGTGATGTTCATTGGTTTCATTGTTAATTCCCCAGATAACAACAGATGATTGCGAAATACGTAGTGGATTAGCCCTGCGAAGATCCAGTGTGCTCTCTGAAATATAAGATTACTTTTCCAAATAGGATTGTGGCAACATAATTTTCTTTGCTTGTGATCTTTTGTGTTTGAGCTGAACATCAGGGTTTCTATTTTTACTTTTTTTGTCAGAAGAGAATGCAGTGAACAATCAGGAAATGGTCATTAAGTATTCATAAATGTTTTTTGCCATCACACATAATTATTTCCTTTGGACTTTCTTATGTTTTTGTCCCTTTGACACTGGAATGGAGGGTTCTGTACTCTATCCCTCTAGAATCAGGCTTGCAATGTTGTGCCTGGAAAATAATAAAAACGAAAAGCGTGTTTAGTCACCGAGGGAGTTTGCCAGGGTTTACCCGCTATTCATAGATGCTCAGCGAGGCTCGCTTAAGTTGGGGAAATAGTTAAAAGACCGTATAATATATGCTAAAATGTGTACTTTATTAAATTGGTAAATATTTATTAATAATATAAGAATCTGCCTTTGAATTAAACATCTGATGAATTACTTTGCCTTAAAGCGATAAAACTGTTATTGCAGCTATAAAAAAGTGTAAAGGAGGCATTTTGACTATGAAATTTCATTTCATGGTCAATTGAATTTACTATATTGGAAAGAACTAAAGATGGAATCATAAAATAATTATGATATTCACATACACTTAAAGAACAATGCTTTTGCAGACTGGTGTTGGTAGAGAAGACTCAATTTTTAATGCTTCTTTTGTAATGTATTGCTCATCACTAAAGCAGTTGAATTATTTCATTGATTTTTAGAAGTGTAGGGACTTAAGCTAAGTGCTGGCTGTTGTCATGGTATTTACATGGACCTCATCACGTTCACTGGTGCCTTTTTGAAGTTTTGCTGAACCAGAATGACACTTATTTTGGCTTGCAACAAAATAATCTTTGTTGAAAATTCTGGTAGAATTTCACCTTGAAGAAATGTCATGGGATTTTAAATCACAATGTGGGGAAAAATAAAAGGTACCAGGACAGAATTATGATGAATACAGTATGTCGTTGGCTTTGTTCTCTGCACTCCCTGACATGTTCACCTATAAACTTGAATTCAGAATCGCCAGAGGCATGGTTAAAAATAGGTTATGTCAAGGTTCTTCTGTATCTCCCTCCGGGTACCGAGTTGGCTGGCTACATCATAATATTCCACAGCAGCCTCCTCGGAGATTTCCCTAAGGAA
>PVKH010016296.1:12500-15776 GCA_004027955.1 Chaetophractus vellerosus
TAGCTGTTATTATAACTTGACACTTGTCTCTCAAAAATGCCCAGACCCCAGGATTTTTTTTTTTTTTTTTTTTTGGAGGTACCAGTATTTGAACCTAGGACCTCATATATGGGAAGAAGGTGCTCAACCGCTGAGCTACGTCCACTTCCCAATGAGAGTTGGCTTTTTCATTTGCTTGTTTGTTTTGTTTTTGTTTCTTTAGGAGGTACTGGGGATCGAGACCCGGGACCTCATACATGGGATGCAGGAGGTCAACCACTTGAGCTATATCAGTTCCCCAAGGCCCCGGATATTTTTATGAGGTGGCTTTATTGTCTTTGTAGAGCAAATAGCCTTGTCCCATTCAGAGTATAAGATAAATATTCCTTATTCTTGGCCTGTAAGCACTTACTGACCCTGAACATACGGGTGTTATCTTTAAGGTTGGGTTAACTTTAGGGTCATCTATTAAAGTAGGAGTGTGTTCCCAACTTCTTGAAACTCAATTAGCTGTTGTGAAGTGTGCAAACATGATTACTCATTGGAGTGGTAACATTTAAAGGACAATGTTATTAGAAAGCTCTGTATTTGTTTTTAGCATGTATCATCTATAATTGAGTATCGCCAGCACATTCCAATGGTTCAGAGACGTGGAGACAGCATTTTACATCACTCAGATTCCTGAATAAGACTGACATAAGAGCTCTAGCATTTTTTTTAGAGGGGTGAGGGTTACCCTTTCTACCATTACCGAGTTTCCTTTTGTTCCCAGCACTTGTCACCATGTGAAATGGTCTCCTTTGATTGTTTATGGCCCGTCCCCTCCCTATCAGAACGTGAGCTCAACCAAGGCAAGAGTTTGGCTTGTCTCATTTGCTGCCATCATCCCCGGAACTGGAACAGTGGCTGGGCTGGCATACACTAGGCTTTCAATAAATATATTATTTGTTGAATATTTGAATGAATGAATTTATTTGTTATTAAGTGTACTTTGACTACTAAACCAAAAACTGGGGGAAAGGATGTTATTAAAGCATAAATAGCTGCAAAATTGGAATTCCACTTTTAAAAAAAGGACTGAGTGAAATAAGCATGTAGATGACTCTTTGGTAAAACCAAGGAGTTATAGGGTACAATGAGTAAAATACCATTAAGTGTTTGATGATAAACTCTTGCAAGTTTTATTTTGTTAAGAAACTATTAATTAAACTGTAGGGAAGACTGTTTTTCAGGAAACTTTCATGTTTAACTATGTTTGATTATAACCCTGAGAGTAGTTATTAAGTAAAAAATGATCTATTTCAGTGTCAGCATATAGGTGAATATGAAGTTTGTGGTATAGAGGTCTGTAATTATGCATTTGGCATAACTATTTGATTTAGGGTCTCTTGGCAATAAGAATATACTAGTTATGCATAGCTATCGATTGTTGTTAATTTGGAAATAAAGTTTTAATCGCGCTGTAGGACATTACTAAATAATTGAGCGTAAAATTATTGGCCCGAATTTCAACATTTGCAGTTACTCTCTTTATTAATACTAAGTAATTTTTATTACTTATAATTGTTTAATTACTCCATTTTCAAGAAATATTGATTAAAAAACTGGCAGAGTGAAAATGTGTTTAGTCACACTTTAATATATTTGGGTTATGTATGTCTTAATTGGATGTTATCCTCTATTATGAGAACCTAACATTGAGGAGTTATGAAAGTATATTTAATTGTACATGTGGATAGATGATGCATTAAACACGTTTGCATATTCGATTTTTTTAAATCCTTTTTGATAAAATCAACCCTGATGGAAACAGAAACCATTGTAATGAATAAAATATAGATAAAACAGAGTGATAATGTCTAATATTTAAAGTACAAAATCCATTTGAAAGCTTATATCTTACATTTGGAAAAGAAACAGAAAACAATACAAGAGGATGTGTAAGTTTGCACTTGTGTGCCAGCCAGACACTGGTGTGGGAAGGAAAGAGGAATAGTAGACTCTGAAAAGACATTCTTCAGGAAGTGGCTTTCTCTGGGCCAGGAAGAATGGGTGGAAGAGGCTTGAATATATAGAGAGAGTTGTTTAGCTAAGGAAATACTAGCAAACTGTACCCCTCTCACCCCTGACCCCCAGCAAAAGAACCCACTTGTATCCATAGCCTTACATAAGGGCTTACAGGAACACGGTACTATTACATAGCAGTGATTTTACACAGCGAGGAAGTTTCCCCCCTTTCCCTTCTCTTTCAATGGTGATTGAGGCAAGGAGAAAATCTCAGTTGGGGGCTAAGAAGTCCTTCACACCTTTCTTTTGTCCTTTTTATATAGGCAGGCTCAGTGTTTAGATAGCCTATAATGCTGTTCTTTTCTCTTCTTGGTATTTATTTAGCGTTCTCCTTAGCACCAGTGATTCTGGCATTTCCTTTTTAATATACAATTAGTCAGATTTAAAAAGCTCACTCAAACCAATGATGAATGCTCAATCTTAAAATGAAGGACAGCTACCAGAAATACCCATTCCTTGATTTCCTGTGTGTGTTTTGTTTTGTTTTGTTTTTAAGACAAAGAGGCTCTTTCATCAGGTAGAGAAACAAGCCTCAGCTGACCATCCCCTCTACCCCCTCCACCCCCACCCCAACATACACACACACCATTTAAGGCTTTCCTGAGCATGGCATGAAAGGCGCTTAGAGGCCCACAAGAGAGAACGCAATGCCCTTCCCCTTAGACTGAGAGCATTTCCTGGGGTCCAGAGCCTGCCATTCTGAGCGACAGAGTGACAGAGGTTGACTATAGGTTAGGCTATACATTAGTATTTAAACTAAATCAAATGTGCACAGTGGATTCAGATGGGCTGCCCATGAGGCATGTTCAATTAACAGTTATGGGAATGAAGAACTAGAATTATACCTGGCCTTTAAACTTTCGATGGTCTCCCTCGACATTGTGAATAAATCCAAACTCCGGAGGCTGGATTACAAAACCTGACCCAGTCTGGCTGTCACTTCCTTACCAGCTTCATCCCCTAACTCTGGCCTTTACTTCCTTACCCCTGCCCTGCTTCCTCATGCCCCAGGCCTGTGCACATGTCCTGGGATGCTCTGCTTCCTTTTCTGGCTCAGTCGCCTCCTGCTCTCCCTGTATGCTGCAGCACGGGCCCGCTCCACCTTAAGGAAGCACCCCCTGCTTTCTTCACCTCTCCCAGTTTCATGGGCCTCCTTTCCATTTCCAAGCATGCCACGCTATCAGCTAGCAGCTCAGAGCCTTCACACATGCTTTTCCCTCTGCCTGGAAT
>PVKH010016297.1:0-15791 GCA_004027955.1 Chaetophractus vellerosus
CCAGTATTCCTGATCCACAGGCTTGCTGTACATGGGGTTGTACTGGTAGCCTTTGCCATAGCCCAGCTCCTTCACCAGCCTGGTGAGTGCGTTCCTCAGGTACAGGGGCACGAGGGGGGAGAGGTCCCTGGTGGGTTCTCAAGCATGCTTTGACATTGGGAGCAGTGGGAAGGTAGAGTGGGCAAGTCCCTTAATATCTTATTTGAACATTATTTAACAAGTCCACCGATGGGTTATTTAATTATCTAAGGAAAATATACTTTTGTTTGCCTTGCCATTCACTATTGATTAAAAGCTCAGGCTTTGTGAAGTTACATATTAACTTGTTGATATTTGTCCACCAGATATTTGTCCACTTGAAATAGAAAGGATTTTTCTCCCCTAAGGCAATTATTTCCAGGAGGACATAAACCAGTTTCATATTTATAATAATGTTATTTCAAGATTCCTTTTTTCTTCCCCAAAATGCCAATAAATAACCTGTTCCTTAAATGTTCTTTGACCCAGCTTTATCATCTTACTTGTTCTCTCATTAAGGAGTTAAATAAAAATTTTGATTCCCATTCATTCTATATTTGTATGAAGGTCATGTTTTCAACTTTTTGGAAATTATTCTTTGGCCAACTTTAGAGCTATCTGAGATCAGTTAGAAAGTTGGGATGGGGCAGGCAGCTGTGAGATTAGCCTGAAACTCTCATGGATATTGGACTTGAGAGAAGGAAGGGATGGCTCCAATTTCACTGCCAGTTCAGCTCAGCAGAGGATGAAAGATATGTCCTGTGGTATCACACACATCTCCCCCCAACCCCAGCCCAGGATATGTATATTTGTGGGATGACATGGCAACCTAATTAGCACGTGTAACATTGTTTCACGGGTAAAATGACTCTATGAATTCCAAGCAATCAAGTTTATAAATTGTAAAGCCTTATCTAATTCCTTCCCTCAACTCTCCAATATCCCCATGGCATAGCTGGGGATACTAACTTAACTTGGTCTCTATCATCTGCCTATACCTACTCAGGACATTGTCCGAGTAGTTCAGATTCATTTCCTTACTACTGAACAGCGTTTCTCATGCCTACAGGTTTAGTCCTTGGCCTTCTATGTCAGATCTTTTGGGCTGTTAATCCTAGCATTCTTTGAATCATACTCCCCTTGACTTGCTCCCCTAATTCCCTGCTGCCAGACCTCCTGGATCTTATCTGCTAATACTGTGTTCAGCATACATTAGACACACAATAAATATTTGAATAAACAAGCAGGTTATTACTGACCCAAAGGCCTTCAACAATCCACTTCCTTCTTCAGATACATCTTTTACTTGGGTCTTTAAAAATTGCCAGCTTTTCCCTGGCGGGCCTTTATTGCTCTCTGGAATTGGCCCAATCTATCCGCTAAGTGCTTCTGAGACTACTGAATGTTTGAATTACAGTCTATATTGTTTGAATTACAGTCTATATTGTTAAGCTATTGCATCATTGAAATGCACATCCTCAGGCTTCTGTAAATAGGAACGTTTACTTACAGAAAGCCAAGAATCAGCATTTGACAAAAAGGCCAGTTTTCCTTATAGACTCAAACAAGTTTTCACAAATTTTTCTCTTTAATGATTTTGCTTTGCTGAAGTTCAAATATTTTACACTTTGGTCCATTTAGAAGCTTGATGAGTTTGTTAATTAGACCCGCATATATTTTTCTAGACTCTGAGAGAGTCAATTGAAATATGCAAATGTGTAAAATCAAATGTGCGTCATTGGTTTCTTAATTTTTCCCAAATTTATATGGAGTGAATAAATTGTACTTACCATCACTTTGGCGCTATGGTAAACATTCTACACAAAGTAGTAATTAGACACTCTGTTTATTACATAGTATCTTAATCTTTGGGTTAAGATTTTACAGTTAGAAGTCTAATGCTGTAATTATTTTGTGGCTTTGACAGGCTAAATATTTACAAAATTGTAATTTAGTGTGAGAATATGCCCAATAGCTGTTATCATGACAAAACATATTCGGCGACTCTTTCAACTTGTTTGTTAGTGTTAAAACCCAATTAATGTACAAATTAGCTTTAGAAATATATTGTTACTCAATGCATAATCAAATATGGGGGCTGACATATTTGATATCTGAGAGTTGATATCTAATGAATTATGCTATCAAGGTGATTACAGTATCCAGTCATCTGTAACTTTAATCTGTATAGTAACAGCTTCAATTATTAAGGTCTTACTATGAGACAAGCATTGTGCTTAGTATTCTACATACATCATCTCATTTAATAGTTGCCACAAATTTGGGATTGAGGTGCAATCTTAATCCCTATTTTAAAGATTAGAAAATTGAGGTTCAGAGACATATCTTAGTAACTTATTAGCCATCATGCAAAAGAGCAGAAGCAGAGCCTGGACTTGAACCCAGATTGATCTGATACCTAAAACCCACATTCTTTACTACTACTCATTACTGCATTTCCCAGAAAATGCTGTTACTGTTATTTATTGCCATGGCTTGTTCTGTGTTTACAGTTTATTTAGATAGCTTGATTATGCTGTTTCCTTTTTTTTTTTTTAACAAGTAGAGGCATCATTACCCTGTGTATCTTAATGAAAGACCTTAAAAGTTTGAATAATTAAAAATATGCATTTAATGCATCTTTACCTTAGTGGCTTTTTTAAAAAAAAGTATGGGATTTAGGGGTGAAGAAAAAGAGAGATTGAAATTAATATATTTTGTGAAGCTACTATATTCTACACATTGAACTAGACACATTCTATATTAAATCCTTTTAATTAGCCTGTGATATCAGATAGCTCAGGTTTACAATCTTCAATCCCTTGTCCAAAATGCTTCAGACCATATGTATTTCAGAACTTAGTTTTAGAAAATTATTGATTTAATTTTATAAAAGTACAATGCCCCAGTGGGATCTTGGGCAACACCCCGCCATCACACATGTTTGTGGTTCTTTACTAAAACATATAAATAGTCCTCCTAAATTGAGTAAATAAAGAGTATAAATAATCCCATTTTGGTTCAGGTTAGATCTTGCAACAGATGAGCTCTCATCAGGTCAAGTTTGTTACCAAATAAGCCCCCAAAGCTCTCAATTTTCAGAGCTTTTTAATTTCAAAATCGTTGACTATGAATTGTGGATTTGTATTATCCTCATGCCATAGATCAGAAACTGCAGCTCAGACAGCCTGAGTGTCTCCCTAAGCTTGGGTTGAATAACTCATATATGGTGGAGTAAGGATTGGAACCTAGATCTTGCTCAAGTGAGGGAGTCCTCACTTGAAAGGACTTCTATTTGATTTCCACCGGTCTCTTTTAGTCCTTCAGGATACAGAAGGAAGGATTGTTAGTTTCCTCTAATATCATGCCTTCCTGGTCCTGAGATGCCTAAGTTGAGACATAAATCTAGCCCTCTTCTGAGTCTCCCCCGTGGATACAGTGATGTGAGCACATGGTATATCATGCATGGTCCTGCCCACCTGACCTCCCATCTGCTAAGGACCTGACTCACACAGTACTCTGTGCCTTTCTTGCCAACATGCCAACCCCCAAGAACACACAGATGTTGAGGCACAAATCTAACTTAATATCCATCTAGTTGATGATACATGCCAGACCCTGTGGGATGAAAGGAATGATATATTTAAAATTCAATGCATAATGCAGTTTAAATGTGTAGATAAAATAAATTATTTTGTCCTTCACTAATACAGCCTTCATCTAGAGCCCTTACTCACTGGTTATCTGGGGAAAATTAACCAATATCCAATCCAATTTAAAGCCTAAGCCAAGTTCATAATTCAAAGACTCTATTTGGTTAGTGTCTGGATTTTCTTGGGTGAAAATGTTCAGTCTCTCAATCACTCTCTTCTGGATTTCTTTTCCTGAGACCGTGCCTGGATGTAGGAGTTGTGGGGTGAGGACTTTATCAGTGCTTCTTAAATCTTAAGAAGCTTACAAATCACATAGAGATCTTGTTAAAATGTATTCAATAAGTCAATAACTATTGGGGCCTGAGAGTCTACATTTCTCACAAGCTTCCAGGTGATGCTTCAGGTCCATGGACTACACCAAGACACAGGTGACTTAGTGGAGGTGGAGACAATTAGGGGTTCTTTGTCCCCTTGGTCTCCAAGGCAGAATTCCAAACTCACCTGATCATTGAAATTGAATCCAATCACCTAGACTGTGGTGATAAAGTCTGAATAGTGTAACTTATATACTCATTTCCCTAAGCTCCATGAAGCTTTATGGCAGGATGGGTCCTATACTAGCTCCTTTAACTGTTTGTGAAATACTCCCAACCTCTGTACTACCCCTCACCACCCCACTTCTGTCTTACAGAGTGTGCATTTTGCCCAGCCACTGGTGCTCAACTCAGAGTCCATGCCACTCAAGAGCTGAGGATAGCTTGAGCTATTTAATGGGATGTAATGACATTCTAGGATGTTACAGAACAATTGCAAGGGACCTCTTCCATGTATCCCATAGGAGTAGGAATACAAAAACTCACTGCCTCAAATGCAGACCTTAACTCATCTAAAACAACTCCCCACCTTGAGGCTAAAATCCAGCCAGGGGAAATCAAGAGCTCATTAGTCCTTGAATTATATTTTCTCTCATCATCCTCATCTCATAATCCTTTGGGAAAGGGTTGGCTTTTCTTTTACTTCCCTTAGGCCATATGATGGTACTTTTAGGGTATACACCTCACTTTCATAGGTGAAAAGGGCAGTGTCTATTGTATCTAGACCACTGCCTGTTTTTGTAAATAAAGTTTTATTAGAACACAGCTATGACAATTCATTTATGTATTGGCTATGACTACAACTGCAGAGTTGAATAGTTGTGAAAGAGACTATATGTCCTATAAAGCCTAAAATATTTACTATGTAGAACTTTAAAGAAAAGATTTGATGATTCTTGGTCTGTACTCTGGGAGATGTATTTAGGTTGAGTTATCTGGAATTGGTGCTTGATACACTAAATGAGAAATCATCTGCATAATTCCTTGTGAATGTAAAGATCTGAATAAAACCTAGGTCCTTCTCTAAATTTTCTTCTGTAAATCCAGATTTCTCACAAAGCATGTGGGTCCTTTGCATATACTATGACAAAGATTATGTACCCAGAAAGCCACATTAATAGCTTTTAATATTAGTTTATATTAGTTTCTAGCTTTAACCCCAAGCAGATTCTATTCTAACTGTGCATAAAAAACCATAAACCCTCTAAAATATATTTAACCTTACAAGAAGATGAGGCTCAATTATTAATTATTTACTGGGTACCACATTAAGAATTTGAGGGAGGAGAGAGAAGTCATTGTCAACTGAATGCATTATAAAAACTGTATATGTTTAATATATTTTGTGTATATGTCTTCATATGTGTTTGTTTATATATATATATGTCTATATATGTGTCCTATTACTATGTATCTCTAGCTGTCAAATACTCTTTAAGCAGATAATCACTTTTAATAGAAAAAAAACATAGTACCAAAAATTATAGACAATTAGGAAAAAATGTTTTCACCACCATATCAAAAGTTCTACTTAAATTTTTTGCATATTTGCTTTCATCACCTGTTCTTCATGCTTATGTATGTGACAGAGTGGCAATCAATAGTATATATGCCATTTTAAAGGCTATGTTTGAAAATGTATCAAATAATTTTACTGTGTTTTATGATAACAGTCACTTTAATGGCTACTATATTTTACTTAATGATATTTTGCTTCTTTCACGATGATTCTATTAAAGACACCATTTTTGAAAAAACAGAAATGCCCACGCATTGCCTTTTCACTTTAGTAATTACTTGGTTTATAACATTTGTCTTTCTGGTGATAAAAAGTAACAAATATATGATTATTATGGGTAATTTGAAAGATATAAAATTGTGTAGAGAGGAAAATATAAATGACTCATAATCTCACCACCTAGTGAAAGTCAATAACATTTCAGTGATTATCCTTATATATCTTTCAGAGTATGCATATACTTGTATATATCTTTATCTGTCTTTAAAGTTATAGCTCTTTACTAAATTATGATCATTATATATGCATAGTTTTATACTGTATTAGTTAACAATATATTATAAGCATTTTCCGTGTCATTCAAAGTCTGTTAAAGCTTGATTTTTTTCTAGCCTCTTAGCATACTTTGTTTTATTATTATTATTTTTTAAGATACTTTGATTACATAAATGTTACATAAAAAGTGTAGGAGATTCCCATATGCCCCACTGCCTACCCCTCCTATACTTTCTCACATGAACAACATCCCTCACTAGTGTGGTACATTTGTTACAATTGATGAACACATATTGGAGCATTGCCACTAAGAGTGGATTAAAGTTTACATTGTAATTTACACTCTCTCCCACCCAATTCTGTAGGTTATGGCAAGATATATAATGGCCTGTATCTGTCATTGCAATGTCATTCAGGACGATTTCCAAGTCCCAAAAATGCCCCTGCATTATACCTGTTTTTCCCTCTCCCTGCCCTTAGAACCTCCAGTGGCCACTGTCTCCACATCATTGATATAGTTTCTTCCACTGCTAGATTCACAATAAGTGTATAGTAGAATACCAGTAAGTGCACTTTAGTCCATAGTTCATTCCCCAATCCTGAGGATCCTGGGATGGTGATGTCCACTCAACCCTCTAATTGAGAGGGGACTGTGATCCATTATCTTATAAAGCTTGATTTTTAATAGCTGCGTAGCATTCCTCATATGTGCAGCCTTATAGTGCTTTTCTTTTCCCCTATAGCTGGACATTTAGGTGTTTTTCAAAAGTTCTATTATTGTTGATAAGTTTCTTTATTTATAAATATTTGGGAATATTTTTTAGGTTTTCCTTAAGATTTGATTGAAATAGAATGTCAAATCAAAGTGAGATTAGAAAATTTTGAGGCTATTAATGCATATTGTCAAATTTTACTCGGGAGTTTATGTTAATTTATCCTGCCATTAGTGTTTTTAGAACGCTTATTTCCATATGACTTTATGAACATGGACATTATTTTTCCTTGAAAATTTTGCCAATAATGAAAACTTATATTGTAATTTAATTTTATTTCTTTGACTAGCATAGTGTTTAAACATATTTGCAGGGATTTGTTGGTCAGTAGCATCCCTTCTCTATGACTGATTCTTTATGTCTTTTGCCTGTTTTTATATTGAGAAGGTGTGCTTTTTAAAAAGTTATGGTTAAACTTTTATCTGCCGTAACCTATGAATATTTTTTCCAATTTTTTATTTGTCTTTAATTTCATCTATGGTATTTTTGCCTAACAGCAACCTTTCATTTCTGCATCAGAATAATTGGTATTTTTCTTAATAGTTTTATTACTTGTTTTTATTCTTTAAAGGACATTCCTCATTCTTAGGTTAGAGCTCTCTTCCTCTGTATTTTTCTTCCATTATGTAAGTGTTTGTGATTTTATTTGTATATTTTCACTTATTTGTACCTGAAATATGTTTTGGTAATATCTAGTTGGATTTCTATCTCAAATATTTAAAAAAATTTTTTCAGAATTATTTATTGAAAATATGAATCCTTTCCCAGGAATAGACATCTCAACTTTAATGTATGTAGTTATACTCTTTCTGTTGGGCTCTTTGATTCTCCTATTCAATTCCTTTGGTTTCTTCATCAATTCTTGGAGGAGTATAAGACCATGATTTTTAAAAACTTTATAATGAGTTTCAATATCCAGTAGAGCATGTCTCTTTTTGTTACTTGGTTCTTTCAAAGATTTCCTGGCTTCTCTGACTATTTATTTTGTACAATGAGTTATAGAACACTTTTTAACTTTAATTTTGAAATAACTTTAAACTTCCAAAAAAGTTGCAAGGATAATAAAAAGAACTCCTGTATACCCTTTACCCAGGTTCACTTTTTAAGAACATTTGACAAATTTGCTTTAAATGAAATAAATAGTACACATATATACTATTTATTTTTTTCATTTGTGAAAATATGATTTATTTTTATTATAATAGTTTTCATTTGAAAGGAAATTATATACATCACATATTTTAATACTGTATTGCTTATTTTCTAAGAGCAAGGACATTATCTTATGTAGTCATACCATAGTTATCCACTTCAGGAAATTTCATAGTGATTTAATATTTTTTTATCTAATTTACAATCCATATTTCAATTTTGACAATTGTTCTTATAATATCCTTTATGGCATTTTTCCCTCCAGTGCATATTCTAGTCCATGATCACATATTTTATTTTTCCTGACTCTTTAATCTTCTTTAACCTAGAACAGATCCTTAACCTTTCTTTGGCTTTCATGATACCGACATTTTTGACAAATACAAGCCAGTTATTTTATATAATGTTTCTTGCTTAGGTTTGAAGAGTTTTCTTCATAATAAAGTTTCAGGTTACTCATTTCTAGGGAGTCTACTATGTAAGTAATGCTATGTTCTTCCCAGGTATCACCTCCAGAAGTACACTGTGCCTGTCCTCCTTTCCTGTGTAGTGTTAGTTGTGGCACCAGTCAGGGTGTTATCAGTTTCTCCACTTGCCAATAAGAAGCAATTTGGACCATACACATATCCTGCTCTTCATAAATCTGCCTCCTATAAGATTTGGCATTCTTGATGATTCCAGTCTGAATCAACCTTCAGTTAGTTGCAAAATGGTGATATTCGCTAGAGCCTCCTCTCCCACCACATTTATCAATAGCTACTGTAAAGTAAGGAAGGGGCCTTCTTTTCTATTTGTTTATCTCTGTATTTATCTATCACCTATCTATCCATACATCCATTTATTTTCAGTATGGGCCCATGGATTCTTAATAGGTTAAAATCCCTTAGTGACCTTTATTATTTTAATGCTAAATGTGTCCCAGATTTGGCAAATAGGAGCCCTTCAAGGTGATTCTTTTGTCCTTTTGCTATGTGTTTATCATTCTTCGAGCAGTTATTTCCTTCATTTCTGGCCCAATATGTTTCAGCTCTGGAAACAGACATTTCTTCAAGGATCCCTGGTTCTACTTACTGGGATGATATTTAGCAACCAAGATCAGAGTTGTAGGTGGCTCAATACTATGTTGGTGCTTCTAAGCCCATTCAACAGACAGGAAAAGGGAAATAAGTATTATTTCTAATCCAATTCAGGCCCAAAGGATTCTTTCTTGCTTTCCTTCATTCCATATTTTATGTCCCTTATTTCACAATGAGAACCCTATTCCCAACACAATGCATTTGCTCATTTGTTTAGTTCTACAATACATACAAAATAGTTTCAGAACTATACCTCTATAAAAATCAAGTCCATTAAAAGTGTTCAAGATTTTATTACAATTCTTTTTTTACTATATTGAAGATATATAATCAATGTACTGCAAATAAAAGTTACTTGGATTTGTTTTCTTTGCTCCCTTCAAAAATAAGAAGATATGCATATGTTTTCTTATTTACTCTGTTTTTTTTTTACATAAAGGTAGCATATTATATATAATCTCTTGCACTTTGCTCTATTTGCTCAAATATCTCCTAGAAATCACACTCCATGCAGTTCATAGAGATCTTCCTCATTCTCCCTTAGAGCTGCAGGGTTCCCATTGTGTACATGTACCACAGTTTATTAAAGTAATCTCCCATGTTTGAGCATTTAAGATCATTTTCAATATTTTGCAATTGCACATAATGCTACAATGAATGGTCTTATGTGTATATTTTCTGTATTGTTTTAAGTGTTAAAGTGTTTTCTTAGATATGTGATTGCTGGATCAAAGGGAAAAAAGCAATTGGAGTTTTGTTAGACATGGGCACACACTCCTCTTTGGGGTTTTGACTTCGAATTTCGACCAGCTATAAATAAGAATACATATTTTCCCATAATAATTCAATGAAGTATCTTGTCAAGCTTTTGTTTTTTTGCCAATCTGATGAGTAAAGTTGAACATCTTTTCATGTGCTTTAAGAACAATTTCAACATCTTTCGGTGAAAATTCTTCTGCCTGTTTTCTATATGATTGTTGGATTTTCCATCAATATTTAAATATTTTTTATATTTTAAGAGTATTATTGCAAAATATTTTCTTCTAATTTCTCATTTGTGTTTGATGTTGCTTACAGTGATTTTTGCCATACAAAAGCTTTTTTAACTTATTATTTTCACGTAGCAAATGCCCCAATCTATTCTTTTGTTGTATCTGTTTTGAGTCATAGGTAGAAGGCCTTTTTTCTACACCAAAGTTATAGAGGAATTCATCCATGTTTTCCTATGGAACTTGTGTAGCTTAACTTTTTATATTTATTCCGGTTTCCTAATTTTTCCCACAAAATTTCACATATTTCTTTTCAATATTTTTCACATTTTATAATTATACTTAAAACCTTTTTCCTAATATATTTTCTTATTAGTTATTTGTGATATATAGAGGATTCATTGATTTTTTTGTAATATGAGAGAAGTTTAGGTTTACAGAAATAACATGAAGAAAGTACAGAAATCCCATATATTCCTTTCAAACCCACAGTTTTCCTTATTATTTGCATTAGGCTAGTATATTGCTACAATTGATGATACAATTTTATCATAATAGACTCTTATTATAATCTATAATTTAAATTCATTGTTCAGTTCTATGGTTGTTTTAAATTCTTATTCTGGTAACATATATACAACAAAATATTTCTCATTTTAACCACTTTCAAATATTCAATTCAGTAAGCTAACTAAATTCACATGTTGTGGTACCATAATCACCATCCATTGTCAAAACTATTCCATCAACCAAAACAGAAACTCTGTACCAATTAAGCATTAATTCCCCATTCCCTACCCCACCCCAGTACCTGGTAACTTGTATTTTAACTTCTGACTCTAAGAATTTGCATATTCTAATTATATCATATAAGTGAGAACATACAATATTTGCCCTTTTGTGTTTGGCTTGGCTGATTTCACTCAACCTGATGTCTTCAAACTTCATCCATGTTGTCAAATGCATAAGAAATTCATTTCTTTTTATGGCTGAAAACATTCCATTGTATGTATTTAGCACAATTTATTTATCCATTTATCCATTGATGGACACCTGTTTGCCTCCATCTTTTGGCAATTGTGATTATGCCCCTATGGAGACTGGGGTGAAAATAGCTGCCCAAGTTCCTGCTTTCAATTCTTTTGGGTAGTTACCTAGAAGTGAGATTGCTGGGTAAAACGGTAATTCTAAGCTTAACTTTCTAGGAACTACCAAAATGTTTTCCACAGTGGCTGCAGTGTTTTATATTCTCCATAGCAATGAATGCATATTTCTATTTCTGTCCATACTCTCCAACACTTATTTTTTCCTTTCTTAAATAGCCATCCTAGTGGATGTGAAATGATATCTCACTGTGGTTTTTTTCTTTACATTTTCCTAATGGCAAATGATGTTGAACATTTTTTAATTGGTATATGTTCTTTGGAGAGATATCTATTCAAGTCTTCTGTCCATTTTTAAATTGGATTGCATATCTTTTTCTTGTAGAGTTGTAGGATTTCTTTATATATTCTGGATATTAGACCCTAATCAGATATGTGGTTTCCAAATTTTTCTCCCATTCTGTAGGTTGTCTTTTAAATTTCATGATGAAGCCCATCAATGCACAAAAGTTTTTAATCTTCTGATGTCCATTTATCTATTTTTTTCTTTTGTTGTCATGCTTTTGGTATAAAGTCTTTAAAAAAATGCCTAACAAAGGTCCTGAAAATGCTTCAATATGTTTTCTTCTATGTGGTTTATAGCTTTGGTTTTTATATTTAGGTCTTTGATCTTTTCTGTTTATTTTGTATATGGTATTAGGTAGGGATCCATCTTTCTTCTTTTGCTTATAGATATCGAGTTTTCCTGGCACTATTTGTTGAAAAGATTATTCTTTCCCAATTGAATGGACTTGGCAACCTTTCAAAATAAATTGACCATAAATGTGAGGATTTATTAATGAAATCTCAGTTTGATTCCATTGATCTATATGTCTGTTGTTATGCCAGTGCCACACTTTAAAACTGCCCAGCTTAAGTTATTAAAATAGGGCCAGGTACTCACTAATGGGGCACAGATCTGCCCCCAGGAGTTTGGGACAAGAGATGCCTAAAAGCAATTTTTCTCTTTGCAGTTTCCTGGTTGGCCCACAGATAGCGCTTATCAGTAAATCTTACACAGAGGTGACTCTTTCAACTTCCACTTGCCCTTGATTCTGGTCTGGCCAGAACTGAGATTTCAAGCATGCTCTGCTGGCCAAATTGACTGATGAGAAAACACTTTCCACCCTCTGCCACATCCTTCCTCTTTCCAGGGTGTAAGAAGAAGTCTGTTCCCCTCTCAGTTGACTGCAGTGAGCCATGGGTTTTATCTAGCCTGTTCACCTTGAGGGTGGGATGGGTGCCATTCCCGGCCACGGGGTTTAGCAGCTCACAGTTTTCATTTGGGCTTCTTCGTTTCTCTGTCCCTCCTCCTCCTGGCATGTGCTTAGCACTCTCCTGGTCTGCAGAGCCCCAAAGTAGGTCCCTTGCACAGCTTTTTGCCTTTCCTTCATTGTCTTTGTGAGAGAGTTGAGCCCTGACTACCTATCCTGATGCCATTTTCCCCAGTAATTTCTCTATATAGGATTATGCTGTCTGCCAACAGAGAAAGTTGTAGTTTCTCTTTTCCAATTTAGATGACTTTATTTCTTGTTTTGTCTAATTGCTCTGACTAAAACTTCTAGTAAAATGTTAAATAGCAGTGGTGACAGTGGGAATCCTTGTCTTATACCTGAACTTAGTGGAAAACATTCAGTCTTTCACCCTTGGATTTGATGTTAACTGTGGGTTTATCAGCTACGCTCTCTATCATGTTGAACAAGTTTCCCTCTATTCTTAGTTTTCTTAGTGATTTGTCAAGAAGGGGTGCTGGATTTTTTCCATTTGCCTTTTCTGCACCAATTGCAATGATCATGTATTTTTCCCTTTGTTATATTAATGAAGTATATTACATTAATTGATTTTCTTATGTTGAACCATCCTTGCAAGGCTGAGATAAACCCTACTTGATAATGGTGTATAACTATTTTAATGTACTGTTGGATTTGATTTGCTAGTATTTTGTTGAGGATTTTTGCATCTATGTTCATAAGAATATTGGTCTGTAATTTTATTTTGTGGTATCTTTATTTGACTTTGGTATTGGGGTGATGCTTGCCTCATAGAATGAGTTAGGGAGTGTTCCCTACTCTTCAAATTTTTTGGAAGAGTGTGAGCAGGAACGATATTAATTCTTCTTGGAATGTTTGGTAAAATTCACCAGGGAAATGACCTGGCACTGGGCTTCTCTCTTTTTTTTTTTTTTTAAGATTTATTTCTATTTTTTAATATATCCTCCCCTTGCTGCTTGTTCTTGCTGTGTTCATTTGCTTTGCAGTCTTCTGTGTCTGCTTGTCTCCCCCTGCTGCGGCATCCCGCCGAGTTAGCTCACCCCACAGCGGCTTGCCTGCTCGTGGCAGCTTGCCCTGCTCGCGGCGGCTTGACTGGGCTTCTGTTTGTTGGGAGATTTTTGATACCTGATTCAATCTCTTTGCTTGTTCCTGGTCTGTTGAAATCTTCTATTTCTTCTTGAGTCAATGTAGGTAGTTAGTGTGCTCTAGAATTTGTCCATGTCATCTAGGTCTTCTAATTTGTTGACATACAATTGTGCAAAGAATCCTCTTATAAATTCTTTTTATTTCTGTGGGATCATTAGTAATGTCCCCTTCCCAATTAATTTCTGATTTTGCTATGGGCAACCTCTTTCTTTTTTCCTGTGTAAGTCTAGCTAAATGGTTTGCCAATTAGATTCATCTTTTCAAATAACCAACTTTTTGTTTTATTAAGGATGTCAATATCAGCTAATTTCTGTTAAAATTAAAAACCAAATTTCATACCGATAATATCCTATATTATGCCCCACAGTTGGCATTTATGTATTATTAAAAGAATGCTCTCGTACTCAGTGTTTTAAAAATAAACATCATAATAACTATATGTAAAGTTATTTAATATGTGTGTTTAAAGATAGATGTCTGTACGAATATATGGAGTTAACATAGAAACTACCTATTTTATGTAAATATATATCATATTTTTATATTATATATTCATGTACACGAATCTTGGTGAAATTTGTCTAATGTGGTTGAAGACCATGGGGTAGACCAGACATATTTATTCATCCATCATCCATCTATCCATCCATCCAGTAAATATCTCCTGTTCAACTAATATGTATTGATCACTAGGTTAGGTTCTGTATACAAAGACTTTTTAAAAATTGTTTAACCTCTGGAAGGCTGGAATATGAATTGTTTTGCCTGTCATAGTAAATTCCCATTTTCATGGAACTACTTTAGCATTCATACACAGGCATTTACTTTTTTTTTCCTCAAGAAAGCATTGATTGCAATGTCTTAAGTAGTAATAGATAAATAGAAAAATATAAACCTTAGCAGTTGATGATGCCTATTTCCTTCAAGAGTTTCATAGAGTTTTAACCATGTAACTTCACTTACTTATTATTCAAAAAGTTCATTGTCTCTTTTATGGAAAATATCTGACAGACACGAAGATACATGAGGTCCATAGAGAGACATGAAATTTGTCACTGAAAAGACAAATTTACTATAGTATTAACTAATCAATCATCTATTTCCCTAACTCATTCTCATTTGACACATTTAATGAAAACCATTGATGATTTCTATTATACTAAACTGAACTTTAAAACAAAACAAAGACATTATAATATTTGCATATTTCAAATTGAAAGTGATAAAAACTCTACCTGAGACATTTATTTTTGTGATTATAAAAAATGTAGTTAAAACTATAGCTATGGACCAGTAAATCATCATATGCTATCTTATGTCTAGGCTTGGACTCAGAACCTTGAATATGAACAGAATTAACATATTAATGTGAGCTTTCCCTGGATGTTTCAGTGTAACTTCTGATATTTTTTCCAAAAGCTTAAAAAAGGGCTTTCATTTAAAATGCATTACTCAGGGAACTATTTTAACGATTTGACTCCTTTTCATTCAAGAAGCAAAGTACCTTTTCTTTGAAAAATGATATCTGCCAAGAATTTGATTATTGAATGGAGATCAGCAAGTTTTAGATATGTGGAACATTTGTCAGAAATTTTGGAAAGGAATCGCCAGCTCCACTGAAATCCATGAAATCAGCAAGCACATTATATTAGGAAGTAAAACTGAAGCTGGTTCAACATGATGATTGCATAATTCAGAGGGAAGGGCTGGTGAACTTGTGATAGATCTTTCGTCCCCTCCACTCCTCACTACATGTCCCTCCACATGACCACCCTAAGATGCAACTATAATCTTATTATTCTTTTCTTCCCAAATCTTCCATAATTCCCAAGTCCTACTAGATAAAGTCTGGATGCCTAGATCTGACAAAGTCCTAGACAACCACCCCAACTCACATCTTCAATCTCAACTCCTGCTACCTACACTCCTTACTGGACCCTCTGCCTCTTCATTCTCCCTGTGCAAGTCCACAACCTAATCCACCTCCTAGCCCCTCCGCATGCTGTTTCCTCAGTCTGGAATTCTCTGCACAAATGTTTCCATCTCCAATTGCCCATATTCACTGTAAAGCATTCCCCGATTCTTACCACTAGATATGACCTACTATGTAACTTATATTTTTCACATACATGACAGGGGTTAATGTAACACATACTTTTCTATTCTTTATCCATTTAATCATA
>PVKH010016298.1:0-15789 GCA_004027955.1 Chaetophractus vellerosus
GCGGGGGCTTGCCCTGCCCACGGCGGCTTTGCCCTGCCTGCAGCGGCTTGCCTTCTCAAGGCAGTCTGCCCGCTCGAGGAGGCCCTGGGAACCAAACCCAGGGCCTCCTATGTGGTAAACCGGCGCCCTATCAACTGGGCTACAGCCGGCCCCTGCCCCTGTCTCTTGATTGCCTTAAAGATTCATCTTTAAACTTAATATATCCATAGCAACATTTCTGGTCCCAGATACTTTTCCAGAATTTTTCTACTCTTGAAGAGACAGAATTTATTTTCCCTCCCCTTAAATCTAGGCAGGATTCCTGATTTCCTCAACGAACAGAATGCAGTGAAGGTGATGCTGTGTAACCTCCAAGGCGAGATCATAAAAGGCAAGAGGTCTTGCACCTGGCTTGCTTTCTTGGGTTGCCTGGCCTTGGATACTAGCTGCCAAGGTGCCAAAGAAGTCCCAAGTAGCCCATGTGAGAGACAACGTGGAGAGTCCCATGTGGAGAGGACCGAAGCTTCCAGCTGGCATCCAGCATGAACTGCTGACTACGGCTCCTTGTATATACGCGTGTGTTTATGCATCCCTGCTTTCATGGGCCACGTTATCTATGAGGCCTCAGGAAAGTATCCTATTATATAGACTTGTGTGCAAAATAATTTATTAATTAGCATGAATTAGAAGAGAATGCTTGAAGGTGAAAAGGCCTTTGAGATTTGTCTACCTGCTCGGCTCCCCAGTGAACTTCGTGGACAGTTCCCCACCCCAGCTTCCTTGTCATTTAAGCCTCCTCTTGGGAGCTGCATATGGTGATCTGGGCTAGCCGTCTGGGATGCGACTCCTGCTCCAAGAACAAGGATAAAGTTGCTAGCACTCACTGTCGTTGCGGGAAGCAGACTGTTGTTGAAGTGTTATTATTAATGAGAATTACTGCTGGACAGCTTGAACTCGGGGATAATTTATTCTCCGTGAACTTCTAATTGCAATGAAACGGTTCATTCACTGCCACACTTGTCCATCTTGCTTGTTCCTGTCTTTCAGGCATGGTTGGCTGCAGTGAAATAAAGCAGACCTGCACAGCCACCCCAGGAACAGAAGCCTGCATTTCCCGAGACGCCCTGGAAACTGGTCAGAAAGATTTAACTCATGTAAGAGAAGTTTTGGAAAAGGGTAAAAAGCTGTCTGGCACGCTCAGAGTGTTGTAATCCTATGAATGAAGGCACCTACTATGTGCACGGCATGATGCCAAAACGGGTAATCGGAGTTTCCAGATGGCCTCTCACTGCTCTTGCTTTTGAAGCTCACACTTCCTCTCTGGCACTTTTTCCTATCTGAATGATTTCTTACTCCCTGATTGTAAAATTCAGCATGTCCTCTCCACTCCATTTCTCATTTTGCTTGGCTAGATTGTTTTTGGAAAATGAAAATTGTGATGATGACATGTATATTTTTTAGTAATATTGTTCCTTCACCCTGATTTTTGCCAAATCTCTGCCTTCCGTTGATTCCATTCTACTCCATTTTTCATCCCTGGTGGATTGTTGGCTTATTCTTTGCATAAACGTCATGAAATGTGCTCTGACTTGCTGCTACCATGGTAATAGACACTTGTCACGGGCTATTGATTCATTACTGTATTTATATGAGATTTGGTCACTTGTGGTTTAGCAGGCTTAAGAAGCAACCTGATTCCCGGCCAGTAAATGGATTCAAACCTGTCTATGATGGATGATAGATTAGGGTTTGGATCCTGTCATTATTTAATAGTAAAGTCTCTGAGTGGACTGGTGACAGTGCGTCACCTGAAGAAATGATCCCGGGTGTCAATAGCATCCATTTCTTTTTCTTTTTTTTTTTTTTAAGAGTTGCCTTTTTTTTTCTCTAGCATTTATTTATTTATTATTCCCACCCCACCCCCTGCCTGTTCCCCATTGTTTTGTGCTCTCTGTGTGTTCTTCTGTGTCTACTTGTCTTCTCTTTAGGCGGTACCGGGAACCGATCCTGGGACCTACTGGAGTGCTCAATCTTTTGTGCCACCTCAGCTCCCTGGTCTGCTGTGTCTCTTATTGTCTCTCTTCTGTGTCTCTTTTTGTTGCATCATCTTGCTGCGCCAGCTCTCCACGTGGGCCAGCTCTCAGCTCGGGCCAGCTCACTGCATGGGCCAGCTTGCCTTTTACCAGGAGGCCCCGGGAATTGAATCTGGACCTCCTATATGGTAGATGGGAGCCCAACTGCTTGAGCCACATCTGCTTCCCGAGCATCCATTTCTATGGACAATCTGTGTGGG
The DNA here is from genome assembly GCA_004027955.1 of Chaetophractus vellerosus. Classification (NCBI taxonomy): domain Eukaryota; kingdom Metazoa; phylum Chordata; class Mammalia; order Cingulata; family Chlamyphoridae; genus Chaetophractus; species Chaetophractus vellerosus. The sequence goes on from PVKH010016298.1 coordinate 2,273, forward strand.
ACCCACAGCCAGAGAGAGAGACTGAATCTTGTTTTCTCACTTGTCCTTGATAATTTTACGCTTCCTGGAGAACAGGGCTGAGAAGTCCCAGGGAATGACTGTAGATGCCAAGGAAGCAGAGAGTCTGTTTGGCTTCAGGCTCCCCTCTTGATTAACTAAAATTGTTTACAGGAAGAATAGTTACACTGTGACTTGAGGAACACTGGAAAAGTATCCATACAATTCCTAGATAGATATGTCCACTCACTGCCACAGAGCCTGAATTTCTGCCCTTAGAGTCATTCCTTTGGGTTTAAGCAAGAGACAGTAATTATTCATGAGTGGGGAGGGAGGGACACAACCTCGGGTGTTGAGACTCACTGTTCCAATCTGGTAGTTATTGATGGAAGAAATCATATTCTGCTGTGCTAGGACAGAAAAAGGCATTGGGCTAAGGCATTGTCTTCTCCAGCATTCCCGTAAGAATATATACAAACCCACCGTAGACAACAGGCATACTGAGAAAGAGTTACAGAGAGAGAGGTCGCCCCCACATTTTGCAGCCAGACTCCTTGGATTCAAGTCTTGACTCTGTTAATGTTGCCTGTATAACCTTTAGACAGTTATTAACTTTTCTATGCTTCAGGATTCTAGTCTATAAAATGGGGATAACAATTACACTTAGTTCATAGGGTTTTTTGAGGATTAAATGAGCTAATATTAAAAAAGAAAAACAAAAACACTGGAACAGAGTCTTGCACTTGTAAGTTCTACAGAAATCTTCACAGTTATTAATAACACTTTTTGGGGTAAATTAGTTTTTTCCCAAACTACTCTCTTCTTTGGCAACTTGCTATTAATTGACAGCAGCGCCTCCGGGGGATTTGGACTGAAAGAGAGGAGAAGAGCAGTTTTGGGTCTGTATACTGCCCCCTGCTCCCCGGTGGTGCTGGGTCAGTCCGGTGGGTCTCTTCCGTGGGGAGCCGCTGGCAGCCTGCGGGGCACGTGAGAACGCAATGCAGCTTGAGAGCGGAGTGAGAAGGGATGCAGGGAAGATGCTTGGGGGTTGTTAACTGTTTTGCCAGGACCTTTAGCCAAGACATGATCTTCCGGGCCATTCGCATTTTCTTTGGGATCTTATAGAGAGGGTTCCACCTGGTGGCTGGGGAAGATCCAGTCTTGGCAACATATGAGTGCTACTGGTCGAAGAAACTGGCTCTTTAGAGACAGATAGACCAGGGTTCAAGTCCTGCCTGTGCCACCTACTACCTCCGTGTCTTGACAAATCACTTAATGTCCCTAAGCTACTTTTCCTCATTTATAAAATGGCCATACTAAAGGGGGCCTACCTCCCAGTGTGGTGGTGCTAATCAAATGTGATGATGTGCATGACAGTAGCTTGTAAACTGTAAAGGGTGGCATAGATGTGCCTTGTTATCATTAGTGCTCCTTTAATTTTCCTGCTCCCTACCAGCAGACCTGCATTTCAGCAGCACCTGTGTGCTGTCATCACCTAGCTGACGAATTTATTTGAGGGCTTTACTTAGGTAATTGCACGCTGCCTTCTTTTGCATTGGAGAAGGTGTATGCTTATTGCCAGACTGGTTCAGGGAGCTAAAGCTGAAACTCTGTTCTCGCAAAACAAGGGATGCTGACGGTTTTCAGCAGGGGTTAGTCTCCCTCCTTCAATTTGTAAATCACACAAAAATTAATAAGAAACTTGTTGCAATCATGAGCTGTTTTTTTGTGATACTGTTAGTCTGATAGTCGATAAAACACCCTCAGAAACCAAGAGAATTAGAGGTTGGCCAGGGTGGAATGAATGCTATAAATCAAGATTACCTGAAGGGGATATGAGAGATAAGGGATTACGCTGAGTAAAGAGATAACAAGGAGAAATAGCCAAGGAGCTTGGAAAATTTACCAACTTCCAGGAGCAGGCCTCTGTATGCTATTTTGTGTCATTTAAAAAGCCACTCCGATGGGAACATTTTATTTGTACTTTCCTGTGATAAGAACGATGATTTTCTTAATTTTGTATATCAGGTTCACTGTAGTAACTTTCCACTGCTTTGGTTTGAAGCGGTACAAGGAAAAAGAGGACGAGGAAAGAGATGTCACTGGCAGTTTTGGACAGAGTCAGATGGGGCCAAACCTGTCTCCTGGGAGTGACAGGACACATTTTCAAATACCTTTCCTTTCTGGTCTCAGTCATGAACAGAAATAGAGCACAGGAGAGTGCTTCTTTTTTTTGAGCTACCAGAGGCCAGGGATTGAGCCAATAACCTGCTCCCCTGAGTTGTTTTTCTTTTCTTTTCTTTTCTTTAGGAGGCACCAGAACCAAACCAGGACCTCCCATGTGGGCAGGAGGTGCTCAACTGCTTGAGCCACATCCGCTCCCGGGAGAGTGAGAGGGCTTCTTAAGGAAGTCTTCTTTTTCCACCCTCTCACCACTTGACAAATGGAGCCGAGGAGGGGCCAGGTAGAGACCCCTTGGCACCAAGAGTCTTGGAGTAAATGCAACACTGCAGGAACATAGAACTTTGCCCGCCACTGAGCATATTCCTGGAGAAATAGAGTCGGGAACCCAGCAGGCTTCTGCAAACAGCACATCCCTTTAAGTTAATTGGTGTTAGATAGAAGCTGAAATGCTCCGCTTATTTACAAAGCTACAGATTTATGTAAAGCAAAACCAATTACACTTAATGCCTAAACTATTCCAGGTGCTCAGCGATAATGTTGCAGGCACTAGAGAAGAAACTGCTGTGTGAATGCATCCTGTTCCGACGGGAAGCACGTGTAGTTGCTGCAATTTAGCTAATCACGGGTGTCTACCCCAGGGTGAGAATTCTCAGCTCTTCTGGTGTTTGCTTTGGGTCAACTCTATAATTCCATAGATCTCCTTTCATCTCTAAGGATGAATGAAAGTATAATGAGCACCTTTTTCTATTATGATCTAGAAACTAAGGACATGAAGGCAAAATTTGGGGGAAAAAAACGACAAAATAAGACAGAGCCTTTTTTTAACAGTGAGAGAAATGTCAAGGGCTTCTCAGTTGTGCTGTGGTGAGGTGTTTAAAGGTGTCTTGAACTTTGGGGTGTTTATGAAATCTAAATAGCAAACCTGCTATTTAACCTTTTGCAGGAAGGAAAACTTTTAAGGCATATCAGGGGTTTGCCTGATATGCAGGGGGACGAATGCTAAACAAAGAAGGATTGGAAAAAGTTGCAAGGGAAAGAATTTGTCTATAAGAGATAGACGTTTCACTTGTTCTCAACACAAACAAACAAACAAGCAAAAAAGTAGTTTGAGTAAGAGAAACACCTGGTGCCTTACAGCTGCTCTTAGGCAGTTAAAAGTGCATGTTATACTGAATCGAGTTAAAGAAATCTTTTATTCTATAGAGAAAAATATTTTATGTACAAGAAATGGGGCGCTTAATTATGGAGTCAGTCGCAGTCAGCTGACCTACGACCCTATCGTATCTGACATGAACTGTCCTGGGAAGCAGTGGTTCTCAGACTTCAGGAAGCATGAGAATAATCTGGGCGAGCTTGTTGAAACTACCTCTCCTTGGACCGTCCCTGGCGAAAGGATTGGATTGGGGGAGGGTGGGCAGAAAGATTCACCTGGAGCAAGTGGTTCTCAACCAAAAGTTGACAAACACTGCTATCCAGGCATGGGGCTTTAGCTTTATTTGACTTTTTTTGGCTTAAAATGAGTTTCCAGATTTCCTTGCTGATCAAGGATGACTCTTGGACACTGCCCCTGCATGTGTTTGACTTGGTAGCAGTGGACACCAAAGTTGTCATCTGAGTTAAGCATTTCTTTCTGGTTTGGTCACTTACCCTCCTGTCAGAACTCTTATGACCTTCCTTAATTTTCTTCTTTCTGTTAATCCCATTAATTCCCTCATTTACATGTATTTTACAATCTCTTCAATATGTGGATAATCTCTCTGAAGGTCCTCCATTTTAGGAACTGTGTTTTTGAATTCAGAGAAAATTTCCATAATCAATTCATATCTTGATAATGTAATATCAAGATATATGGTAAAATGGAATACAGATTTATTATTTACTCTGCCATAGAGAGCGTAAGGTCACAATACCTGGCATATAGTAAGTGCTCAATAAGTTTATTGAAAGCAAGAATATTCATATACTGTTATTTTTCTACCAATGACTCTTATTAAACCTTTAAAAATCATGTATGTTGCTTTTAATGGCCAAACCATTGTAAAAGTTGCAAAAATATTATGTGTAGGAAATTGTCATTTTCTTGGCATAGAGCAATTGCTTAGACTTTGAAACCACCTGATTGATGCTAATGTATAACACAATGCAACAACCTAACAGTTTTCCTAGAGAGTCGTATTGGTCTTTGTAAATAAAGTAGACAAGTGTGATTCATTAAGCCACTCCCATATATTGGCTCTTATACTAAAATGCATAGTGTTCGGCTGAAGCCAACAGTGAATGCTGTGCTCGTAAGACAGGTAGAGTCAAATAGTTTCATAGGGCTGTCTCCCAAAGATCAATACTTGAAGAAAATTCCTGTATACTGCCATAAAATTTCAGAGACTTTTCATGGAGGAGAAATGTTTCTTCAAGATTACTTCCACCGATGTTCGGGGCATTAAAATGATTTAGATTACAATATCTAAAAAAAAGAGAGAGAGAGCTTTTCTTAGGACCAGATGGAGATGACTTGATAAATCATCTGCCTTTTTCCCATGCTTGCCTCCCTTTCACGAGGGGCCCGTAGATACGGGCACAGCAGTGATGATTATTTAAGAGCCCTGCTCCCCAGAAGAGTCTTCATAAAAAGACAAGAGGAGCTTTAGTACATATTAGGGCGACTCATAAGGATCTTTAGATGGCGCTCTTTTACAGCCTGCAGCGAGCCTGTTTCCAGTGCTGACAGCCTGGAGAGGCTGAAACCCTGTCGACTTTACAGATTTAATGCGGGCCAGACTCATGAAAGGTTTATCAGCTGGCAATGGGGATTTGTAAATTTGGTGTAAATTTGGTGAAGAAGGAAACTATGGATATATTTCTGGGAGATTTACCTCCCTGCCTTACACCCAAAAGAAATTTTTTCTTCAGAAATGGCTTCCCTGAGTGCTGTCTGTATACAGGCTCCATGCTGGGGCACGGCACTCACCCTAACTTACTGAATTCTCCCTACGACTCTAGAAGGATGGCGTCATCCCCATTTCACAGATTGGGAAACCAAGGTTCCAAGAGGTTCAGTAACTCGCTTGGGGTCATTGAATTAGGGTTATTGACAGTACTCCTTTTTCTGAATCCTGGGCTTTTTCCTTTATGGCATGCTGTTTCTAAAGACAGATTATTTTCTTAAATGTTTTTCGATAAGCTCCAGGAGGATGGAAATGTCTGATTGCTTTATTCACTACTGCATTCCTGGTGCTGAGACCAGTACCTGGTACATAGCAGATATTCAGTAAATGTTTGTTGAACGAGCAAATGAGATGAGCTGTAAGTTCAGTTTTATCAAGTAGACGTATGTCTTGGGTCAGACATCTACTTTTGATTTGTGAAGATTTCAAAAGCTAATGTCACCTTCTTTTCCTTTTCAATATTTTGCTAAAAATAACTGTAAGAGAGTGAATTTTGCCTGAATCACTCTGGCCATTTGCCTCTGACTTATGTCTCTTTCAATAATTATTACAGGTTATGCACAAAAGATTACTGGGATCTTTGACAAAATAAGTGCAATGAAATCAACTTTACAAGATGTGTTGTACAATACTGGAGGGCCAGGGTCTGAAATTATAAAAACAAATACTCTCCAACCCCTGCCCTCCACAAGAAACACCTGTAATTTCTTTTTATTTTAGCATCCAAAGTGAGATATGTTATTTATAGTAATCACTGCAGGCATATTTACCTACAAATTTTCAGCAAGGAAAAGACAATAACTTGGAACTGTCTTGTTCTTGATAGATTTGTCACTATTATTGGGCTATGAGCAGATAAACCTTTGGGTTTGATGAGAACTGGGTTGCAATTGGATGTTATTGAAATCAAACGCCGTTTGACTCATAAATTGTACGTTTTAATAATATTGTCCCTGGGACAGCTGTGCTTGCTCTCATTTTTAAATATAATTATTGTTCATTAGTGCTTGACAAAAATAATCAGTATAGAAGTAATTCAGAATCGTGCACTCCTCGCTGTAGACACTGAACTTGCTCCTTTAGTTTCCATACTGGTTCCTTCTAACGCTGGTGCCCTGGTCTATCCAATGTGGCCAATGGGTACCCAAGGTGTGCCTTTACACTAATGCCATTGGCTCTAGCTACTTAATTTTCTGGAGTCAAACTTTCCAGACTCTCCTGTCTTCTGATATGTGACCCTCCGTTCTCTTCCCGTGGGGTATAGTAGTGGGTATCGTTACTTTAACTGAAGGTACTGGTTTCCTCCCAACCCACCAGAGTTCAGGAACTGTCAGCAGATATAGGGCTCCCCCAGGAGATGCAGAAGCATCACAGGATAGAAGAAAACATATGGACTTTAGAGACAATCAAACTTGGGTTTGAATCCTACTTGTGTGAACTTGGTCTATTTACTTAAATAGCTTTGCACCTCAGTTTTGTCATTTATAGAGTGATAAGATCTATGTGGTGATGGTGGGGATAAAATGAGGTTATTTGTGTGTGTCTAACATGCTACTTGGGGCATTCGGGATGCTCACCACATGGAAAATTAATTTCTTCCCTTCATGCTTTGTTTCATCCTCTTTATTCCTTACTTTAAAAAGGATGTAGGAGAAAAGGAATTAATTAGTCAGGAAATGGAAATTTGGTAAAAATCAGATTTTATTTCTAAATAAACCCTACATTGTCTTTTAGTCCCATCTCATCTTTGGCTCCTCCAATGGTGCTTTGTTTATTTTCATTCTTACCTCCTTCTCAACACTCCACCTCACAATATCTCACTTTATCATAGCTCACTTGCTCAATCACCAGAGAGACAGAATCACACTTAAATATTTTAAGGTGAGCAGTAGATGTTAGCTTCATGTAGACAGGTACTTTGATTTGTTTAACTCTGTTTCTCTAGGGCCTAGAACAATACTTAGCATGTTTGTTGAATGAATGAATGAATAAATGAAGAAATCCCTGAGCTAATAGATTCTGGTTCTATTGCCCACTTTTCCTGAATTCAGCCCAGAATCATAACCACCTTGGTTATACCTCCAGCATGAGTCTAGAAGAGTGAAAAGCAGATTGAAGAGGGAACACAAGGCAAAGTATGAGGGCATTATTACCATTATTGCTAAGATTTTTGAGCATTTACTCATCCTCATAACAACCTTATGAGGCAGTTACTATTCTTATTGTTTCCATTTTACCAATGAAGAAACAGGCTTAGCGAGGTTAAACAGTTTGCTCAAGTTTGTACAGCTGACTGGTTGTGGAGTTGGATTCACCCGGGCTGTATGTGCAGGTTGCCTTTGAACCACTGGGTGAAGGTTCAGAATAACATCTTACGGTGGGAGAAAATGTAAACATTGAGAGACAGTAGAGATTTGTCTTGGGGACCACTCATGTGTTTGGAAGTCATGGTTGGCGGGTGAAGAGGCTCCACCCTCAGATTCAGTTTTCATTGCCTGCTGTTTTGCTGTGAGGCTGAGAAAGTTCCTTTTGGAATCTCCTGCAGAACTCTGTGATGCTCTAAGTTATTTTTCAATCTAAGAATGAGACTTGTATTTTAGGGAAATTACACATTGTGGAAGGTGAATTTAATAAATATAAACTTTAAATAGTAAGACATTTTTAAAAATCAGGGAGCCATTGAGGCTTTTGAATTTGTTGTGAATATTCTGCCCTGCCTGGGGTTTAAGTGTCTCTCCTTTGTACTGGGCCACAAGTTCCACGAGCACGGAGCATAGGTGGCACTAAGTAGTTATTGAATTATGACTTTATTTCCTTCAAGTCTACTCAGTTCCTATTGCATGGTTGATGCTCCAAAAAAGATTTGTTAGATCAATAAAAGAATGGTTTAGACAAGAGAGAACTGACAGTGGATGAGATAATATACAACTAAATTGATAAATGAATAGAGAGAAGTGAAGAAAATGAAGATCTGTTCAGTTCCTACTAAGTGGCAGGCATTATGCTTGGCCCTATGCTTAAAGGGCCCTAAACCGCACAAGAGGTTGGTAGTACTGTCTTTATTTTACTTGTGTGGGAACAGAAGCTCAGAGAAGTTAGGCAGTTTGCTCAAGGGCACACAGCCATTCAAGAATGTCATTGAGAATGAGAAATGGGCTGGTGATGGATTGATGGTAGATGATATACAAGCCACTGAAAGGTCTCAGGTGACTGGCTAAGCAATTTTGCAGTTTGTTATTGTCCTTGAAATGGTCACTGCTGATTTAAAGGCCTGAATGGGATCCAAATCTTAATTGTCATTGTATTCCTAGCTATTTGTTTAATGATATTTGCTACTAATGATAATGTTCATTCATCGTTATCATCAATATGGTTATTTCTAAATCTAAAGTGGTAATATATCGTGGAGAAAAAAGTCTTGTTTTAGAACATGTTTTAGAATTGAGTTAAACACGATTTTATTATGTGGATCAATGGAAAAGTGAAGTCTAAATTGCAATTTCTTGCTCTGAATAATCTGTTAAATTTCTCTAATATGCTAATTTGTCCAGTCATGGCATACAGGATTCCCGTTGGCTCGGTGATGGTTCCCAGACCAATATTTCATGTACTCAGAAATTGTTCATCTTACCACACACTTACGTACCTTTGTGAAACACTCCAGAATCCCAGGACGTTCAACAACGTTAATGATGCCAGGAAGAAGAAGAAGCTTTCTAAATTGCCTTTGTTTAATGTGTTTGGAAACCAATTGCCTGTTTGGAACAAATGTAATTGTTATTCAACTGCAGAGATGTAAGTTTCTTTGAATATTTTATCATTCCACAATTCATAGGGCTTTATTCACTTCAATAGTATCTACAAAGCAATGAAGCTCATCTGAAACTTCATTGTCAAAATTCATTTAATTCTGTAATTAACAGTAAAATTGAAAAGCAAAGTACCCCAAATATTTTAAGTATTTTGAAGGTCAAAAACCTAAATTTGCATAACACGAGTTAGGTATCAGAATAACTAGATTCCAAAGGTGACCCTTATTATGCTATTAATTTGCAAAAAGCATGTTTGCCTTATTCATCCTTATATTTTTAGTATCTAGAACAGTGCTTGGTATGTAAGGGTTGTACAGTAAAATATGTATCAAATGATTCAAAAATATTTTAAATGACCAGATAGTCTGCCTCATATGCTCTTTTTAAGGTTAGTGAAATAATATTTGTAGGTAAAGGATGTTATATTATTTTGGCAAATTAGATAAAGCCAGCGTTACCTTACTATACTATCACAGACTCTATTGGTGAAATTATTTGCAATCTCTTGTTGATATGGAGATTTTCTTTTGATCTGGTAAGTTATACCTTCTATGTAAAAACCACAAAATAAGGGACACCCATTTCCTATAATGTCAAATGGTAAGAATGAAACTCTCCAGGATTCAAGGTAATTGTCCTTGCTTTGCTCCTAAGTTTTGACTTTTGCTTTGGATGTTTGCTGTACCTCTACATTTATGTCTATCTATCTTATCTGCTCATTTTTTTCCTCTTTGGGTTTGAGGTATTACTATTGAATATATTATATAAAATATTATGTAATATACTATACATATTTTATATGAAACTTTTTAAAGCAATACTTTAAAAACAGTAATGGAATCTAGTATTACCAGATATATTACAGATATATAGTGTTACAGAATGTTTAGAATTCTGTTTAAAAAGGAAGATCACAGAGAGAAGTTAAACTCATTTGCAGCTTGGAATGAGTAAAATGTTTTAAAAATATGTGTTATGAGAACAGGAACTAATTATTTTGGAAGAATCAAATGCTGAGGTTTTAATTCCTTGCCTTCTGGTAGGACAAGCTCCCACAGTGGGTGAGGAGGAGGGCTGTGGGAGCAGAACAATCAGGCTTTGTCCCAGCAGGCATGATCTTTGGTGCTACCCTGGGTACATGGGTTGTAGGTTGCTTCCTGAACTAGAAAATGATTCTTGGCCTTTCCCTTGACTGTGCATACTTTTAATTGGAACTTGGATTCACTGCTCTGTTCAAGGTTGATAGTTAGCAAGTGCCTAAGTATTACAGAGCTGATTAGTTGTGCTCCTTCCCATTTAAAGCTGTTTCTCTTCTGTCGCTTGACTTCCCAATGACCATTCTTATGGATCATCCGTGAAAATTAGCTTAGGTCCATTATAGTCTTGGACCCCCACTTCCTCATTTTATTGTTTTGGTTCTATTAAAAAGAAAATTATGGTTGTATTGTTATATTGACATGATGCTTTCATCTGATGTTTGGATATATTTAGATGTTCACTGAATGTTTCCCTACATGCCTGTTTATTCAGTGTTTTGTAGCTTGTGTGTGTTTATGTTTGTGTGTAGGAACTCAACATTTGATTGCACTTGAATGGGTGAGTTGGAGTGGAGGTCAAGATAAGGTGACATAACATCCCACTTATTTTCAGGAAGAACTAAACCATCCTGCTAAACCTACTCAAACAGTCCTATTTTCTTATTTCCCTTGAATTAATATCCCAATCATATTTCTACCCTTTTCGCTTCACATCAGCACTTTGCATGTCCTGTGACTATATCATTTTATTACCATGTTTCTCCAGCTGGAGTAAGAGCAGTTTTCAGAGAGTATGTGAAGCCTTAGAATTAACATGACATTAATTCTTCATGGAGCCTGAATTTTGATCCATAGTAAGCAATTGAAAAGATTACCTTTATATTACAACAAAGTCAGATGAGGGAGAAGAATATAAATTTTGTAAAATCTTTAAGGGTAAAACATAATGTTTCTAAGAAATTGTGCAATCCCAGCAAATACAAGCCCTTCAGGAGAGTGCCTCAGATGCCCCTGGGCATGCCAGCACCTGCCAGTGAACGCACATCTGTCATTGGGGGTCCCGTGGTGGATACAATGAGAAGCACTGCAACTAGGTGTATGGAGATGTTGGGAGACAGGAGGATGTTGTACTAGAAAGAGTAGAGAAATGTGGTGGAAATCTGCAGGCATTCACAAAGCATTTTGTAAGTGGGGTTATTAGAAAATAATCCTCCCATATTTCTTTTTTTTTTTTTTTTTTTAGGAGGTACTAGGAATTGAACCCAGCACTTCATACATGGGAAGCAGGCATTCAACCACTGAGCTACATCCGCTCCCCTCCCATATTTTTTTAAATATCACTTTTAGGATGCAGCTTTCTTCCTAATGCTGATCTTTATTCTAGTCCCATAGTTTTGCCTGATTTAACCCTAATTTAGCATTCTCCATATAGCTAATTTACATGGTGAGCTTCATGGAAAAGACAGCCATCACCTGAACTGACAGCATGGGAAAAACACTAGTATCAACTCTGTCAGAGAGATTCTTTGAGACCTTAAGTTGACTTATAAGGAAATTATTATCTATATAAAGAGACAGCATTGGGTATAAAAAGATATAGAAAGTGCATGGACTTTGGAGTCAGACAGACTTTTAACGTCAAATCTTGCCTCCATGGTTTATCAGTTCTGTTTTTGGGCAAATAACTGAACCATCTGAACCTCGGTTTCTCCTCTCTAAAATGATGACAACAATACATCCCTTACAGAGTTGTTATGAGAAATAAGAGATAATGGATGTCAAGAGGAGGCACTCCATAAAAGTTAGATTATTACCTTCCCTCTGCCCCTTTTCAAGGTAGTTCACACCAAATCATGTAGCCTGAGTTTGATCTTGGGCCCATTTCCTGTCAGATATTTCTTCATGTCTGCGTGCCATTTTTTTTTTTATCATTATCCCAGGACTGGTTGTAAAATGTTCCATTTAACATTGTCAGTTGACTCAGCTCTTAGGTACTATAACTTTATTTTAGTAGCTTATAAACTTTTATTGTCGTAATTCACATTTACGCCATTTTTCACCTGACATTTCCAGTAGCTGATTGAAATCAGGAGCATCCGTGTAACAGGAGATAAAGGGAAGACTTTTGGTCTAGAATGGGACTAAGTAAACGTCTTTAGATTTCAGCTTGGGTGGACAGGAGGGCTAACAAGATGAGAACAAGTATGCCACAAAAAGAGGCTGGTGGGTCACTAAGCACCATTTGTTAACGCTCACGGCATACTCTAGTGATGTACTTTAATATTGTAATCAGCTAATGGCTTATGAGTGTTAGACTGCTGAAGTAATACAGCACTTACAAAACACCTGGCATTGCTCAGGATTCTCCCCAATACGTCTGGCTCAGCTAGATTTATTTTTCTATTTGAAAATCATTTACCAAGATCTTTTCACGCACCCTGAAACGGGGACTCCAGGTTGCTTTTGAAAAGGAGCCCATCGGTTAGTAGGGGAGACAGGCGAACAAGTAATTACTCTTACAGAAACTAAATACAATTTTGGCATTTGTCTGAAATTATCATAGTCACATTAAAGAGAAGAATGATAGAATAGCCTGTTTCCTTTATTTTCCAGATTAAAGAGTGAAGGTAGAGCTATAAGGCGAAGCAGCAGTCAGTAGAGCCCTCACCGCCTACTCCTAAGACAAATGCTCGGCAACAGCCCCCCATTGGGGCTGAAGGTGCTATCATTTTTGTAACTTCCCTTAACATCTTAGCAGTTTAAAAATGTGTTTGGACAGCTGTCTTTGAAATACGCTACCCCAAATTCCCTCTAAAATACTTCGGACCACATCTCTACCTAAATCCTGAGATTGGCATTCAACCTGCTAATGAGGATCTTGGAGTAAATGGCACTAAATTTAAGGCTTTTGAACCTGGATTGAGAAACATATATCCTGATCCACGCACGCCGTGCTATGCTAGCAACAGCACGCAGTTGCTAATGTGAGAGAGGAATATAATTTATTCCCGTCCCATCTTTATTTCCCCACCACAGAAACCAAGGTCAGTTCCAGTCAGAATACTAATAGCTGTTTCTCCGGCCCGGCTAGATAGCTCAGTGGATAAAGAGCTCGCCGGTGTACCACATGGGAGGCCCTGGGTTCGGTTCCCGGGGACCTCTCAGAGCGGGCAGACGGCCTTGAGAAAGGTAACCCGCCGTGGGCGGGGCAGAGCCGCCGTGGGCAAGGCAAAAAGCCGCCACAGGCAGGGCGGAGCCCCCACGGGCATGGCAAGGTCACCCGTGAAAAGCGGAGCTGCCGCCTGCGAACTGCGGAAGCCGAAAGCCCGCAAAAAACATGGAGGACTGCTGCCCGCAAAAACATGGAGCGGAGCCGCCCGTGGGAACGGAATGGAGCCACCCTCGAACGGAACGAGCCACCGCAGTGGAGGGCCGACTCGGCCCATCGCCGCGGGGACGGGGGGAGACAAGAAGCAGACATAGAAAAACACAGAAGAATGGACACACAGCGAGAGCAAGCAGAAAGGGGGGGGGGATATGTAATA
>PVKH010016299.1:0-15787 GCA_004027955.1 Chaetophractus vellerosus
AACTAGAGTGTTTTAAAGCAACATTAGGCATCATGTCATTTCACTCATAAATACTTAAGAATTCTTCTTTGTCTGATAAGAACTCTTTTTTTTTTTTTTTAAACAAGCTCCGTGCTATTGTGGAATTAATGATTCTTTTACATTATCTAATTTCCATGATTACCTTATTTAAATTTCTTTCATCGGGGGAAATATTTTTAAGTTGGTTTGCACACATTGCTTTTTTTCATGCCATTAATTTGTAGGAGAAAATGAGTCATTTGTTCTGTAAAATGTCTTACAGTCTGGATTTGACTGATTGCTTCTTTGTGGTGCCATTTAACTTGTTCCTTTCTCCCCTGTAATTCCCATACATTGATAGATAGATCTAGAGCTGCACTGGCCAATAGGGTAGCCCCTAGCTACATGTGGATCTTCAAATTTTAATTAATTAAACTTAAGTAAAATTTAAAAATTCAGTTACTCAGTTTCATTAGCCACATTTCAAGTGCTTAATAGCCACCTGTGACTAGTGGCTGTACCCTATTGGACAGTACAGATGTAGAACATACCCATCAGATAGAAAGTTCTGATGAATAGCTCAGATCTAGAGGTTTGATTAGCAGGTTCATTTGTTGTTGAAAGAATACTTCTAGGTGGTGCTGTGTACTTCCCATTACATCACCTCAGGAGGCACTGAATTTCTGGTTGTCCCACTGTTAAAGATGCTAAAATGGTTCAGATGCTAAAAAGGTGCTAAATGGCATCAGCCTGATACCTCCTTCATAAAGTTTCATGTCCTGGCATCCTCCAGTGGTGACCAAAGAATCCTTAATATTATGAACTAATGAATTTATATATATTTGAAATGTTTCAATCACTGAACACCTTTTGATGCTCAAATTATCTTAGGTATTTTTTTCATTTTAAAATAATACAGGTGACATTCACATTGCATACATTGATTTGGTCCAAACTTGACTTTCTATGTTTGCATGTTATGATACGTAAAAATAATACACCATTGTACTTAATCCTGTAGATGAATTAGTTGACTCAGATACTATTTTTTCTCTCTCTACCTTCCTTAATACTAAAGAAACACCTAGTTCACAGGGCTTTGGTTGCTCTCCTTTTCAGTACTTCAGTTTGTGCCCCAGAGTGTGGATACTGGCTTCTGCAACTTCACCCAGCGAATTGAGAAAGGCCTGATGATAGCTCTCTCTGAAGTGAGAAAACATCACCAGGGGACGTTTAATCTCACAGTGCAGGTGGGAACATCCCTGAACACAGAACAAAATGCTTTATCCTTTTAGAGAGGAAATTGTTTCTTAATGTAGCACTTGTGCACTGAACTCTTATTCCCTCCAGTGAAGGAAATTCAGTTACATGTGTTAGGGCTGCTCTCTTTTCATGTCAAGTCTGTGCCACGAATGGGCTCGACATATTTGAAAATTGCAGAGTAGCTGGATAAGCAGGGAGCTCAGACATGGCGAGCTGAACAAAGTTGTCCATATGCAACAAATTCAAGAATGCTCTAAAAAGGAACATCAACCTAAATTTCAGTAGGAGAATGCCCAAATCCACTGTGGTATTTTCATATGTTGAAATACCATAGACTACTGTGCCTAATTCTAGAAATAGAAGCTCTACCTGCTAATGAAAGATCGGGCTTGTATGGAAACTGCTTTTGTTTTTAAATTTCTTTGAGAGTTTTCTCTTTATTTCTCATTGTCTGTCTTTCTAAAACTAATGTTAAATAGATTTTGGTGCCCCTGGATTCATCTTCCATATTTCTTATTTTTCCTCAGATTTTATGTCTTCTTTTTAATTCTCTATTTTTATGGATTTTCTAAACTTTGTCCTCTAAGTCATTAATTCCATCATTAGCTATGTTCACTATGTTGTTCAATCTCTGTATTGCATTTTTAAAACATTCATTTTTTCTGTTCTTTGCTCCTTTTTCATTGCAGCCTTTCCTTGTTTCATAGATGCAATATCATCTTGAAAGTCTCAGTGGACATTAATTAGAATATTTTAAGTTGTCTTCCATTTCTTAAATTATCTCTGTTTTCTCTGTAGTCACTGTTCTGTGTGTTGATCTTGGTCCTTCTCTTTCATGCTGTTAGTTTTCCATAAATGTCTAGAGACCAATGGTTGGTTATTTGTAGTTATAAACAATGAACTGGGTTGTGGGTTTTGGAAGCTTGTATGGCTTTTCCTTTCACCTGTGGGGTCTATTTCTACAACAGCCCTCTGTCTTAATGGGAGAATTGATTGGTGTACTGGATATGGGAGCAGAATATGTCAGTGGCAGTTTCTCTCTCCATGTGGTAGGTAGTGGTTCTCTCCCATAGTCAGAGGCAGATAGACTGTGATCTCCCCAGTGCAAAGATAAGGAGTTTTTACTCTGTGGATGGAGCACTTTAGTGTAGTTTTTCTAGGCAAAGTTGCTTGTCCTTTCTTTTTCTTTTCTTCTTTGTCCTTGTGTGCCCTGGAATTCTCGGTCTAGGCCCAGCTTCTTGGTGAGGGGTTGTATTAGTCAGGGCTCTCTAGGGAAACAGAACCAACAGGAGATATATGTAAATACCATAAGATTTTTATAAGAATTGTCTCATGCTACTGTGGGGTTAGGCAAGTCCCAATTCCATAGAGCAGGGCACAAGCTGGGAACTCTGATAAAGGTTTTCGATGAATTCCTCAGGAGAAGCTGGCTGGCTGAAGTAGAGATAGAAATTCTCCCTTTTGGCTGCTGAAATCATGACTTCTCCTTTTAAAGCTGCCCCCTGAGTGGATAAGACTTCTCTCATTGTTGAAGGCAATCAACAGTTGATTGTAAATGTAATCAGCCATAGATATAATCAGCTTACTGATGACTTAAGTCCAGGAATTATCCTCACCATAACAATTAGGCCAATGCTTGCTTAAGCAAACAAATGGACACCATATCCTGGCCAATTTGGCAAATGAACTTAACCATCACAGGAGCCAAACCTACATAGGTCTTTTAGCACTCTCGGGCAGGGTGTTCATTTTCCTTAGGGAGAAGTTCTTTGGCTTATCCTGGGTGAAGATGTGGCTGCTGCTGGCACCTCTGTGTTGGCCTGGTATGACAGGACAGAAGGAGGGAGGGAGGGAGGGAGGTAATTGACTCATGTCTTAGGCAGACAGCATTTTAATCAGTTATACTGATTACTGCCCCCAGCTCATTCTTGGTCTCAGTTCCTGCTGATTGCTCTCTTGGAGGCCCTCCAGAGCCCCTGGGGAAGAATGGCTCTCAGCCCTGCTGCAGTCTGTACCTGTGTATGTTTGGGGTCACAGTTCACTCGGTTCTGGTTTATATCAATATGATCCCAACCTCTTTCCATCTTCCAGAAATTTGACAGACTCCCTGTTTTCCTTCCATTCTCGTGCTGTTGTAGAATTATTCCCCTTTGTCCAGCTTATTGTTATTTCAGTGAGATTTGGGGTGGGAGGGAGTGAGGGAAGGATTCTAAATCCATGTGCTCAGTTCATCCCTTAATGTAAAACACATTTTCAATAAACTGAGAATTTAAAGTATTGCAAAATGGGACTGGGTTGTAAAGCCAGTCATTCTTCCTTTTAAAACTTTACCAACTTAAAAAAAAATCGATTAGAGAGATTGAGAGAGAGAAATGATAGCCAAGCTAATAGCTGAACGTTTTCATTTATTTTAGAAACTCATTCTGAGTTTCTTGTTTCAGATCTTGAATATCACTGTGGGTTCCTCAAGGATGGCTCCTCGGCGGGGCCCAGTGAATATTATCTTTGCTGTTAAGAGCAAGCAGGGATTTTTGAATGGGTCGGAAGTGAGCGAGCTGCTCCGGAACCTGAGCGTGGTAGAGTTCAGTTTCTATCTGGGATACCCCGTGCTGCAGATTGCTGAGCGTGAGTACCGCTCTCCTTTGAAGCACCAGGAAAGTGATTGTGGATATTTTTCGTTGGTGGACCTCCTTTTGGAAATGAAATGTTTGGCTGAACCCCAGCATGTGAATCAGATAACACTGGAGCTTCCTAGATTCGGCCAGGGCCCTCCACACCCACTCTGCTTCCCTTTGTGTTCTCTTTGGAGAGTGAAGGGGTGTTATTAAAAAAGTACAGTTCTGGGAATGACAGAGCTGTAGGGATGGAGAACAGATTTGTGGTTGCTAGGGGTGAGGGTGGGAGGAAGGTTTGACCAGAAAGGGGTAGCAGGAAGGAATCTTATGGGAGTGATGACACTGTTCTGATTCTTGGATTGTGGCAGGGATTTGACAACTCTATGCAGTTGTCAATGTACGTAAAGATATATGCTAAAAAGAATTAATTTTGCTGTGTGTAAATTTAAAAAATGAAATAAATAATAAAAGAAAACAAAACCTTACTTCCTGGCTGAAGCTGAAGCAATTAGTTTCACAGTGTAAATGAAGGGGGTGGGAACATTTACTTCAAAAATAGATTCTAAGGAGGGTATATTGAAACTCTGTTATTTCTGCATGATGTTTCTGTAAACCTACAACTTCTCTAATTTAAAATAACTTAATAGATTCTAGAGTTGAAGGCAGGTTAAAAAACACCTCAAATTCTTTTTCAAAATGGAACAGCTACCCAGCAGACAACATGGCCGACAGACAGCATGGTCGACAGACAACATGGCCGACAGACAGCATGGCTCTGAGACCCTGCTGAGACCTTGACCTCGACCTTGAGGTCCCAGTTGGGACTCTTTCTGGGGCCAAGGGGAGGCCGCAGATATTCCAAACAGGCCTCACCATTGGCCCCCACCATTGGTGGGGTAACCAATAACAGCTGGGGCTCCTCCCCTTAGCATTAGCAAGGGGAGAAATAATTAATAGCTTAAAAGGTGACCACATAAGCCAAAGCCTACTCTCTCTGCCTAGAGGAGCCCGTGCCAAATCTCAGTGCATATTTCCACCTTTCTCTCCCATTTTTCAGCAAGCTCTGTTCTTTTCCTCCATTTCTCAATAAATTCTTTTTATTGGCTTAAAAAAAAAAAAAGTAACAGCCAAATGACCTAATGATTCTTAATGTATCAATGTACTGTTAATTAAATTTAAAAGAGTATCTTACAAAACTATTTAAAAAGTAGGTGGGGATGACGTTATCTACAAATAGCAACTTTCAGTTATACACAATGTATGTGTGAATAAAATAAGAATAATAGTGACTATGCTGGGACAACAAGTCACTTTACTCTGAGTCATCACTGAGGAACTGCAGAGCTCTGAGGAGCACAATATGAAATCTCATTACTTTGGAACAATGATATTAAAAAAAAAAGGGATATTTAGAGGAGAACTAGTGGGTGACCTCTGTGAAGCAGAGTGTCCATGATGTAGCAAGGTCCTTTATTCCTTTTTTCCCCTTTCTTTGTCCTTGAGACTAATGTGCCCAGAAACTGCTTGCTGTACTTGTTTTCATATTGGTCTGGCATTTTGTTCTTCCATGTTTAGAGGTAAATAGTTTGGGAAAAATAGTGTTTTGTGACTTACCCAGAACTATCTAGAACACTTACCTTTCTGACTGTTGCAAACAGTTTTTTACAGATTTTTCTCTTTCCTAAACTCTTTTCTTTTTATAGCCTTTCAATACCCACAGCTCAACCTATCGCAGTTGTTGAAGTCTTCTTGGGTAAAAACAGGTATGTTTAACTTGAGTAATGTTTTGGGAGCTATAAGAATAAGAAGTTTGTGTGGATATATTGAGAATGACACTGCCTTTCCTGTTTCCAAGACTTAAATTCAGGGCAAAATGTACTTTAAATTTTTGGCAAAGAATGAATGGGAAAGGGATTAATATTTGGCTTTGGGAATCTGTCCCACTGAGTTATGGCATGAAAAGGATTGGCTTTCCTTTAAAATTCATGTATCAAATCCACGGGAATGTCTAACAAGAACTGACAGTCTTCTGACCCAGAACAGTGTTAGGTTCAGAAGCAAAAATCTTTTTTTCCTTAAGGTCATATTTGTTTGGTTTTATAGGGACAAGTAGGGTAGCTTGGCCAGCACATAAGCTTTTATGGTTTTGTTTTTTTTGGCCTTTGGGGCCTGGGCCAGCTATTTAGAGGTACAGCATTTCAGATAAAGGCTTTCTAACCTGATGCAAAAAGTCTAATAGTTAGCTGCTCACCAGGTGCCCAGCATGTAAGCAGTGCAGTAACTGGTTGGGGGAGAAAGTGCATAGAGGAGTTGCTGTCACCATTTATTGGGTGTTTCTAGTATCCGTGTACTTTGCAAATTCTCCTTGCTTAAAGTACAATACCTCATATAAAGTTCCCGCCTTGTTGCAAGGTGTATTGGCCCCATTTTCCAAATAATTTTCATTGTGGTTAAATGACTTGCCTGTGCTCATATCTCAAAGGGATTTGAACCAGGCACAGCTGCAAAGCTCATGCTTTTTTCCCTATCCCATGCTAACAAGCCATTTCTGTTTAGATAATCTTGTTTAAAATCCGACAGAAGGTAGGCATGCTTGTCTCCAGTTAGGTTTTGAGTCCAAGTCTCAAGACAAGATATGAACTCAAACTATTTCCAGAAGTTTTGAAGTAAATGCAGATGAATTGTTTGATATTCTGTAGGAACTCTTAGCCCCAAAGCTTCTGCAGCACTGAGCTCCTGGGACTCCTGGCCACCAGTCTTTGTAACACTCAGAGCTTGGAATTGTAGAAAAGACCCCTGGGCTGCATTGACCGGGCTCTTCTTCACCCCATTCACATTTGCTTTTCCTCTTTGAATGTCTCTTTGAATTAATATAGTAATTCCATATTATTTTTTTCTCTTGGAATGTGCTTGCATGTGTGTGCCTTTTTCTTTTCTCCACCACTAACTTGTTTTGGGGCCTGGGTATGTTTTATTTTAAATGTAGTCCTCCTGGGTGTCTTTGAGAAGCAGCTTCAGAACGAAGTGTTTCAAGCTGAAATGGAGCGCAGATTGGCCCAGCTGCTCAGTGAGGTTCTGATCAGAAGGCGGATGTGGAAGAGGGCCACCGTCGTGGCCGGGAACAGAGTGGTGCAGGTATTCTCAAAAGATTAAAGGAGGTGGGAGAGGGGAGAGGGAAATGTTTAAAAACGGGCTACATTTTTGCAGATGGGAAATACCATGAGAAAATCCTGATTTAGACTGATTTCTGTATTAGGTAGCAACTACAGGTGGCAGCATTTTAGTTCAATAGAGTCTAGGCAAATATTTGCTGATTGCTAAGTAAGTGGTTGGTATAGCAAAGACCTTTGTGGGAGCACAACAAAAGAATTATATTACTGAGTTGCCATTTTTTCAGGTAACCTTATTTTTCAAAGAATAGTTTGTTTGTTTTTATAATTATCAAAGAGGTGTCCTATTTTATTGAATGATAAGTATTATTGATAGCATCATAAAGATAAATCATTGAGCTAGAAGAGACCTTAAAAGATCAGAAAGAGGAAAATTTTCTGCCTTCTATTCGAATGCTTCATCTTCCCTGCCTCCTGCCAACCCCTAGCCATTTTATATTGCTCCAAATCTTCACTTTGATAAACTAGCAGAAAGGTCACAAATTAGAGATTCATTTGAATTGAAAAGTGACCCATTTTAAAATGCAGGTACTCAGATAGAGTTGGAGTTGGGGCTGTTAGTTCTTTCCATCTCAATGTGAATTATATTACTTTGGATTTTTTTTCCTTTACCAACTGCTGACTTTAGAGCTGGAGAAATAAATATTTGGAGCTATGGCATTTCAGAGATGAGAAACTAGGATGAAACCCTGAAGTGCCGGGAGTGGGGCTGGATGAAGGCTGTGGAATCTAGAGAGGTATAGGAGAGAAGATACAGAACAATGATGGGTAAAGGAAGCATGGCAATTTGCCTAGATGTCCTTATCGTCACCCCAAACTTTTTAACCTAGTTTTTCCCTCTAAGCATCCCTTTTTGGTTCCCCTCCCAGAAATGTAGTTGTTAGTTTTCTTTGCCAGATCCACTAGAATATAAGGAAATTTCAAAAAGATGAATAATAAAATTTGGGAATGATATCAAACAAATAGGTATAAAACAATAAAAATTTAAATGAATTGCAAAGGCGTTGCCTTATTCTGTACCCCCTGGCTTCATAGAGCTCAAGGTCTGCGTAGAAGTTAACTTATGGATGTAAAGCAGTTATAGAGTACCATAAACTATATAACAAGGTACTGACTGAGATATGCATGCTCTCAGAGGTAAGAATATTAGATTTGTGAAAGCTCACCAAACTACCCCAAGCTAACAGTGCCATCTGATGGATAACTAAGAAACCATGCCCTGTTTTTCTCCCCCCTTAGAGTGACTAGACATGAGGATGTAAGCAAGGATTTATGTTCAAAAGTTTATGGTTCTTAATCAAAGCATAATTTATACAATTGAAAACTGTCAAAATACCTAAATGTCCAACAATTGGGGAATGGATAAATATAGTGAAACTTTTTATGGTGGACTATTATGCACTCATTAAAATTCATGTTTTTGAATGATTTTGAAGTAATGTTGAAAAATGCTCATCATATACTAAGTGAAGAGAATGACACAAAGGGGGATGTATGCAATATAATTCAAATTATAATATAAGATCCACGAATAAAAGAATGGAAGGAAATACACCAAAATGTTTGCAGTGATCTTCTTTGGTTGGTTGAAGTTCAGGTGATTTAATTTTTATTCTTTATACTTTGTTTTGTATTTTTCAAAATTTCACCATTGAACATATAATTTCTATAGTGAACATGCAATTTTAGTCAGAAAATAACTTTAAAAATAAAATTGAAAATGTTGCCCAAAGTGTTGATTCCATGATGCCGTGGTTATATGGATTCCAGATATGAATTTGATAAACAGTTATATTAGGTTTCTACAGGGAAGCAGAACCAACAGGAAGTGGGTGTGTGTGTAAAATGTAAATATTATGAGATTTAATATAGCAAATGGCTGTAGGGATAGGAAAGTTTGAACTCTGTGGGGCAGGTGGTAATCTGGGAACTCTGATGAAGGTTTTTTGATGACTTCCCCAAGAGAAGCTGGCTAGCTGAAGTACAGTTAGAAATGCTCTCTTCTGACTGCTGAAATCACGAATTCTCCCTTTAAGGCCTTCAGCTGACAGGATGAGATTGCTCTTGTTGCTGAAGGCAGGCTCCTTACTTGATTGTAGATGTAATCAGTTGTAGATGCAGTCAACTTACTGATGATTTAAATTCTTGAAATATCCTCACAGTAACAATCAGACCAGTGCTTACTTGCAACTGGACAGCATAGCCCGGCCAAGGTGACTCATGAACTTAACCATCACAGATGCCATCTAGAAAAGAGGTTGGAATGAGATTTTAGTGACTTGCTTTCAGACTGGGCAAGCTTGTAAGCTTGTAAAATCTTTACTCAAGGATGGACATTTGGATAGAAATAGCCTGAGGGGGAAAGGTCTTATGATCTCTATACTGAGAAACCATACTTTTAAGATATAACAACTTTTAAAAGGAATTAATAGGCACATAGATGGAAGAACAGGTGGTTATAATAATCACCTTCATTTTCATGGCCCTTTGATATTCCAAAGGCTAATAAAAATTAATCTCTACAGCATGGTTGGTTGGGGAACAGAAGTGGTTAGGGGACTGGCCTAGAAACAGCAAACAAAGGCACAGAGCAAATGGGTACTTTTCAGGATGGAGAACTGTAAAGAACAGATTCTTCAAGGATGAGAGTTTGGGCCTGTGTTGTTAAGCATCTTTATATGTGTCTGAAAGAAGGAATTCACAGTGAAATCATGCAATTGTTAATTTTCCAGAATTTTCCAGCAGTGAGTAAAGAGTCCAGCGGCTGTGTCCAGAGTATAGGGCAGTACTACAGGCTATTCATGTGGATAGAAAAGTAACAGATGCATTTTGTAGTACCTAAAATTCAAATTGCATGTATAAAATAAAGGACTCTGAGTCATTATGGATCATTTTCTCAGGACATCAGTCCAGTGTCTACTGGTTAAAGGGGCACATTATTAAGAGAAATAACAACAAAAATTGAAAACTGTATTTGTGCAAAACTGTAATATACAAGTGTACCGGATTCTGAAATACTAATAGAAAAGGATTGCCCAATAACACCACAGAGATATAAGTTTGGGACAAATCAAAGTACTATTTGAGCCAGCATATTAAGAATTTATAAGGTTTATTGTCCTTCGGGCAGTAGTTCTCATCTGGGGGTGATTTTGCTATTCAGGGCACATTTGACAATGTCTAGAGACATTTTTGGTTGTCACAAATGGTGGAGATTGGCATGTGTGGTTGCTACTGGTACCTAGTGGGCGGAGGAAAGCATGCTGTTTAACATCCTGCAATGCACAGGACAGTCCCCTCCCCACCCCCACGATAAAGAATGATCTGGTCCAAAATGCCAGTAGTGCTGAGGTTAAAAAGCCTTGCCCTCAAATAACAGGGAGAAAATGCTTACAGAATCAAAAAGGGCTCGGATAGAACCAATTACAGCATTAGAGAACCAGGTGTATTAGTCTCCTAGGGCTGCCTAAACAGCAGGAGCTTATTATCTCACTGTTCTGAAGTCCAGATGTCTGAAATCAAGGTATTGGCAGGGCGGTGCTCTCCCTGAAGGCCCTAGAGAAGGATCCTTCCTTACCCCTTCCTAGCTTCTAGTGGTTGTCAGCAATCCTGCCATTCTTGATTCAACCTCTGCCTCCATCATCATATGGCTGTCTTCCCTCTGTGTGTGTCAGTGTCCACATTCCCCTCTTACAAGGACCCCAGTCATTGGATTAGGGCCACCCTAATCCACTATGACCCCATCTTAACTTGTTTACATCTGCAAAGATCCTATTTCCAAATAAGGTAACCTTCACAGGTTCTGGGTGGACATGAATTTTGGGGGACACTATTCAACTCAATACCCCAGCAATATACCTAACCCTTAAGATTAATGTTGGGTGGCCTCCCATGACATGTTCAAGCTTGTTGGTAACAGTTCTAAACTGCCTAGACTGGCCACCCCTATGTTCTGAGTGTCCTGCCTGCCCTTTTGTCTCGAGAAGACTTTCAGCAAGATGAAGCATTTTTGTTATTCTGCACAGAGGAACTTTCCTTTTAACTGTCCCTCTACCCATCAAGGATCACCGCTGTGATTATGGGACTCAGAATGGTCTAAGGGGTTTATTATGAAGATTAGAATATATCCTGAATAACACAGTCAGGAATAACTAACCCAACAAAGGACACCTGGAAACATGAGATTCTAAAATGCTAATGGTTTTCCATTACCTTTCAGGTGGTAAATGTGTCGAGGCTAGAGGGCGATGACAATCCAGTGCAGCTCATCTACTTTGTGGAGGATCAAGATGGAGAAAGACTCAGTGCAATCAAGTCTTCAGATCTGATTAACAAGATAGATATCCAGAGAGCAGCCATTATCTTGGGCTACCGAATTCAAGGCACTATCGCCCAACGTAAGTCCATGAGGCTTGGCCCCTATGTAGTCTTCTGTGCTAGGATGGGGTCAAGGCCAGTCTTTTTCTGACAGTAAGCTCTGAATTTAAAGCATTTTTGTGTGTGTATAATAGATGTATGTCTTAAACTTTTATTATTAAGTGGTACTTATATAAAGTGTCAGTTGTTAAAATTCATTTGCCAAGACTTTATTGTGCATTTCATTTGCTTGTAGTTGTAACCTTCTCTGCTGTTTTTCCTACCTAGCATTTTGTATTCATAGGGTTGAAGTATCTTAAACTACCTTTATTATCTTTTCCCCTACTCCTATACTGTATCTCTATTCAAAATTTTGTTTTAGGTAGAATAATGAGTTTGCTCTGTATTTATTCTAAATGTTGGCTGTCATATTTTGAAGGTAGGTGGGGACAGTGAGTCATGCAGGAAGCTGGAAGGTGCGCTCTGGATTTATTGGCTTCCTTCAGGGTCTTTTAACACAAAGAAGTCCTTGATCCTTACCCTTTTCCATCCTGTTTCTCTCCCATACTACCTTCACACCACTCCACCATTTAGAAAGAGGTATTATGATATTTCTTTATTATTGTTGGAAGATACTTGACTCCTGCCCCTCTTGCAGTGGCTGCTTTCAGTGCCTTGTTGTACAATTCACAGATGTGGGGTATTTAAAATTAAGCAAAAAGAGAGATTCAGAGGAGTTTGTTTCTCTAAATATGCCTTTACAAGTCAGACTGCTGTTTTAATATGGATCTTTCTTTATGATCCAGAAAGCAGTTCTTGTCAAAGCACAGTGAACTTGCCCTCAACAGTAAAGAGATGAGTAAAAGTGTTGAAAGAATTTAGCATAAGAAAATACTGGAAAATTCTATGGAGAACATGTAGGAGACAAAGGCAGTTTTAAAAAATGACAGCTTTGAAAAGATCCTCGGCAGGGCAGGCTTTTTGTGAGATCTGTGCTCGTCCCTGGAAAGTAATCAGGATGAAAACCGACAGACACACTTTCTCCATTTTATAGGAGATGATAGGAGAATTTAAGCAACTTAACCATTGGTGGCTTATGATTGATTGTGTATTTGAGATACAATTTCATATTAGTATTCTGTCCAAAGCAGTGAGGAAAAATTTAGCAAAAGAACTTATTTATACTTCTTCATGGATGACATTTCTGATTATAGGTGCTCCCATTCCAGTTAAACACTTACCTTTTATACGGAAGGATATGGGCTGCCTTCAAGCCAACGTCCATCTTCCCTTCACCTCTCTTTCCTCAGAGGCACTGGAAAGCACAGGTGCATCCACCCTGGGCTTTCAGGGTTGCTGGTAGAAGTTAGCCTCAGCCAGGACCCGGGCCAGCCCAGGGGCAGCCTTGAGAACACTGGGTGTCAGGGCTTATTCTGAACATTCTGTGCCTCTCACTCGGTGTTACGAGGTTAGAACTAAGAAAAGGACCCACTCTCTCAGCTCCTCAGTTTGATTCTGGCACTACTTTATATCTTGTCAGTTGTTTTTATGCAAAATGTCCTATGTATATAAATTCTATTTAGGCCAAATAAAAAAACACAAATGTCTAACAACTGTGTCCCTTGGACCATTTCCCATGCAGTCTGTGCTCTGTAATTTGTGCTTCTTTCATAGTGCATTCGCTTTAGAAGGCTTGTTCTCCTCTCTTGTGATCTCAGAGGCCAAAACCCAAACTCAAAGCAGCACCAAGAATCCTTTTTGGTTGTTACATCTTTAAGCAGACTCCTTTTGATCTCAGAGCATGTGTTAGCCATTATAGGATATGAAAAGAACATATGACTTGGTCCCTGGCCATGATAACTAAGATGTATTTAAGAAGACAAAGCTTAGAGCCATGCCAATATTAATGAACAAGGAGGTATAGTATATCAAGATCATAAGTTTATGTAATAAAATGCATGTTAAAAGAGTAGTACGGTACCTCTTGCAAGGCAAAAGAGGTTAGCCAAGGGTGAAATCAGTGTTGTCCTAGAGAGGTTTTCAATGAAGTGGCCTTAAAGGATGAGAAGGATGGAAACAAGGTGGTACGTTTTGGTTTCAGGAACTTTGTGACTGACATTTGTGTGAGGGAAGTAGTTGAGCCTCGAGAGGGGCTGAGTCCTGTGGCAGGAATAGTCCAGGGCCGTGAAGGGTGAGGGGGCCAGTGCCAGAGGGGCGGAGGGCACAGATTTGAAATGAATAAGATATGATTTTGTGGAATTTGAGAGTGATCTGAGACTGTAACATAAAGCAGTTTTGATTATAAGCCAGGTTTTGAGGGTTTCAGGAGAGACACAGGTGAGGAAATGAAGGCCATGCTCATAGCCCACTGATTAGGACTTCCAATTTTCAAATTAATACAGTGAAACTTCTTTTTGAGATACTTGGGGATCATCTTTGTCCTTTTTAAATTGGAAGTTAAATAACCATGCAATAGCTCATTTCTGTGCTTTGCTTTCTATCTGGCACTTCGTACTATTAATATATAAAATTATTTATTGATTGATTTACTTGATACTTTCCCCTTCCCCCCACAAGAACATAAACTCCTTGAGGGACTTTGTTCATTGTTGTTTTCTCCCAACTTTGGAACTGTCTCTGGCACACTCAATAAACATTGGTTGAGTGAGTGGATGAAAGAGAGAGAGAGGTGGAGAGGAAGAGAGAATAAGAGGGTGGTGGAGAGAGAGAGAGAGGTGAAGAAGGGAAGAGAGGGATAGAGAGGGAGAAAGAGGAAGAGAACAAGAGAAAGGATGGGCGGGAAGAAAGGAAGGAGGGAAGGAGGAAGAATTTCCTTCCACAAAACTCCTCAGACTGTGTACTTTCATGAGATCTGGAAGAGTGTAAGTTCCTGCTATAGTTAAAGCACTTGTCAGGCTAAATTCTGGAGAAGTACTTGCTTTTTCTCCTCACTTTTAAAGAGAACCACTTTTTTAAAGATTTATTTTCTTTATTTATTCCCTCCCCTTGTTGTTTGCATTTGCTGTTTGCTCTTTGTGTCCATTTGCTGTGTGCTCTCAGTGTCTGTTCATCTTCTCTTTAGGAGGCACTGGGAACTGAATCCAGACCCTGCCTTCCCCCCACCCCCCGCCATGTGGTAGGCGGGAGCTCAATCACTTGAGCCACTTCCACTTTCCAAGAGAACCACTTTTGTACAAAGTTGTACAGAACCATTTTTGGTATGGAAATGTTCCTGTGGTAAGACTTTAAGGGTGAGCTAGTAGAATAAACTGGAAGTTAGGAGACCTAGAATTTAGCCCAGCTTTGCCATTAAATTAGCCATGGGCCTTTAAACACATCGTATATTTTATTATGATCCCTCATGTATTTCTAAACTTAACATTCTGTGTCTTGTTGGTTTGCTTGGTCACATTTCCAATCATCAGGATTTA
Source organism: Chaetophractus vellerosus (assembly GCA_004027955.1). Taxonomy (NCBI): domain Eukaryota; kingdom Metazoa; phylum Chordata; class Mammalia; order Cingulata; family Chlamyphoridae; genus Chaetophractus; species Chaetophractus vellerosus. The sequence goes on from PVKH010016299.1 coordinate 14,836, forward strand.
TAACCTCCATAATGACAGAGACGCTCCAGGTTTCTCATAGAAGAAGGCACTTTCATTCCACAGAAGGGAAGTCCAGTAAATGGGTTAAAAAGGAATTGTTTAATGTAACATTTGTGTAATCTAAAGCTTCTTTAAAAATAAAAAATAGAAAAAGGAATTATTGAAAGACTTTCCTTCTTTGTCCCCTCCTGTCCTTGTCTGCAGCTGTGGACAGAGTGAAGAGGCCGTCTGCAGAGTCCCAGAGCAACAACCTCTGGGTCATTGTGGGTGTGGTCATTCCAGTGCTGGTGGTGACAGTGATCGTAGTCATCCTCTACTGGAAACTGTGCCGCACGGACAAATTGGACTTCCAGCCTGACACCATGGCCAACATTCAGCAGCGTCAGAAAGTAAGAGGCAAAGAGCCCCCAGTGTTCACGTAAGCCCTCTCGCAGGGCAGGGATAGGATGAGTTGAGGCTCTTGATAGCGAAAGATGGGTGGGGGACTATTAAGGAAGTCTTTTGGCATAAATGGTGGTATCCCTTTGTCTTCATGTCTGCTTACTGAAACCCCAGTTCTTCTGCAGTATGAAATATATTCAAAGACCGTGAAGCTGTATAAAGGTTTAGCAATGATGTGAGCTCTGGGTTCAGCTGTGATTTTTCTTGGGAAAGTCAATTGGGAGAGCACTTCTAGTCTCTGTGTGAATTCTGATCTATTTTACTCAGATATTTTCAGAGAATAGGAGCTAAGGGAGATTTTCTCCCATCTGTATATCTATTTCTTTCATATACAGTCCCACTAGGTGGTTCCTTTATTTTCTATCCACTGTATTGGAAGCCCAGTTCTCTACGTTAATCAAAACTACTTAACTAAAAAAGTCTTATTGGGTGGGAAGTCATTTAAAAAATGATAATACATGTCTGAAACATTTCATTTCAACTTAAATATATAAATATATGAGTAGGTATT
>PVKH010016300.1:0-15796 GCA_004027955.1 Chaetophractus vellerosus
CCAACCAGGCTCCCCAACGTCTCGGTTACCTTCTGCTGCTGGAACACGTGAGTGAGGGGAGCCACCTGGCAATCCTTGTGTGCCCCGAAGACCTTGCACAGGGAGCAGGTGGGCACTTCGCAGTTGAGGCAGTAGATGTTGATGCGCTCCTCTTCGTGCTCCTCGCACATGGGCTGATCGGACTTCTTCTCTGGTCTGGGAGCAGGTAGGCAGATGAATATCCGTACTCTCCGGTGGCACAGGACCGAGGGGCAGTCGGTACTGCAAGGCCCACTTCGCCCCCGTGCCTCCAGCCGCCCATTCCAGCAGACCTACCAGAGTCCGCCTCCCACGGCTTCGCGGTGCTTTTTTAACACCCAGGTGGGGCCGGAGACGTGGAGACCCGCATCGGTAGCCTTTGCGGATTTGCAAGGTGTGAGTATTCCCACCCAGGCCAATGTCAAGCCTCTCCAGGTTTTAGCCACCGGCTGGTAAAATTCCTGGGGCTCCGCGGTGAGAGCCAGCTCCAGCACCGTCTCCACACTCACAAGTTTCTCCAAGAGACACTTTCCCATTATCGGCAAAGAAGGGGAAGTTACCGATAAACTAACTCTCAAGATTGTACCAGCTTTGCAGAGGGGATGGACCCTGTCCGCTCACACCATGTCCCCAGCAAACATCCTTCCAACCAAAAGGAATGAGGACGGGGTGGCTTAGGGGAGTGGAAAATCTCTGAATATGACATCTAGGCGCTGGTTGGAAGTAGCTGTGTGGGGTTGGATGGGGTGGGGGTGGGAATGCCAGCATGTGCTTTGTAAATTCTTTTGGATCTCCTCCTGCCATTTGTGCCGCAAATTAAGTGTAAAAGATTCCTGAGGACCTGGCAGTGGCTAAGGATGTGTAGTAAATGTACTCAGTAAATGTGAAAATTGTTCTCAACACCTTGGGCAATAAGAAAAGTGCAAAAAGCTGTTCGGGGAGATAGTGAAGCCTGGACATGTGGATTGCATGGATAATCCCCAAATCTCTGGATCCCCAACAGGTCAATACCAACCAAAGCTTTTTCAGAGCTGCGGCAGGTGATATTGAGCATTGGGTTTATATGTGCTAGTGAGGACAGTGACCAAGCAATGAAGAATCTAAAAGCACAAAGGAGGAGTGACAACCCATGATAGTTAAGGATAACCTGTGCAGTATAATTGCCCAGAGCAGTCCAGGAGTGTGCAACACATAGGCAGTGCCCTGTCTATACTAAGGATCCCTGTGGCTTGGGTGTTATGATCAGGAACAAACTTAGGCCTAAATGTCGTGCTTTGGGCTCCCTCTGCAGAGCATGGTGGGAGGTGTGGGTACAGCCAACTTATACAGAAACATGGAATTTTGATGTATCTTATTTAAAAAATAAGGCTTGTAATATATTTCAGAAGTATTTTGAAAAATTCAAAACAAATCCGAAAGCTTTTTAGTGTATTCCCAAACATATGGTTTTTTAGTTGTTATCTAGATCCATTAAAAAATGAAAAACAAAAATGCAGGTCATAAATTATTTTGAACCATAAAATCAATTGAGGGGGTCATGACCAGCACTTAAAAAAAATACATTAGCAAATACTGATCTATATCTGTAAATGGCCACTGGATCAACTGTAAAACATATTTCTTACTGTGAGTTGTGAGCAAGGAAAGTTTGATAAAACATCGACCTACAGCTACAGCCCCCAAATTCAGAGAAGAGCAGAGAGCTAAGTAGAAATCAAATACTAGAACTGGGCTGTGTTAGGGAGAGGCCATGGGTCTTTTGTGTGGGCTTTCAGCTTCAAGATTTCTGAATCTGATTTTTGCAAAAAGAATTTCTGCCTGGTCTTGTAGCAATATGTTTTCTATAAAGTCTGTGATCTCCTGACTTGATTTCTGCCATATGCTTGGAATCCAGCTGAGAAAAGTCACCCACCCCCCAAACTAAGAACATTATCCCTCTGCCCCCCAGCTCTATCTGCCTCCTCCACGAGGGCAGGGGCCATGGCCTGTCTTCTTTTTTTGTTGGATCCTCAGGGCCCAGAAAAGTGCCTCACATAGAGTGGGTGATCCACTGAATTAACAAGCAAGAAAAGAAAATGAAGGGGAATTTGCCAGGTGAGTGAACAGTATTCACTGTGCTCTGACAGAAAACCACGTGTCTGAAGAAGGCATGGGGAACATCTGGGAAGCCCAGGGACACTTGACACTAGTGAATAGCAAAGCAGAGACCAGAAAATATCCTGAATATTCCATTTATAAATAAAAATCCCCTGGGGTTATCTAGAGACCAGGAGTGGTGAGTTGGTATCTGCCTGGTCAAAGGCTTTTCCACCTCTAAAACCATCTCTTCCATATAAGAAAATAAAAAGGCATAAATCAATAAGAAGGAAAAAACATGATCAAAATGGCAGCAAATGAGAGATGTCAATCAAATGTTGGAAATTGGAAGAAAGGAGGTGACCTACTCGAGTTTTTCAGCTTAGCACCACTAAGTGCCTGTAAGAGAGAAGTCTACAAGAAGCAAGCTGATTTGAGCTATGGAACCCCAGAAAGTCTCCAAAATTGGGGGAGCCAGGTACTCTGAAGGCAGGTGTGTGGCTGAAAATAGGAGGACTTTTTGCAGATTTTAGGACATGACTTGGGATGTGCTCCAGAAAAACAAGAGTAAACTGATAAAGAAGAAGACAAGGAACCAGGAAAGAAGGGATTCAACCCAGGGGAGAATAAAGGGAATTCCCAAGTGGAGGGTAAAGGCAAGGCCCGGCCATGTGAGGATTCAGTCCTAATTTTCTACAGCAGAGAGTCAATAGAATATCTAAAATTGAACTATCAGGAAGTGGGAGCTTTCTAGTAGTATAAGCATGTCATTGGTGACACAGAGGAGAGAAACAACTAAAAGAATTGAAAGTTGTTGATTCTGGGGAGTGAGACTTTGGGGTGAGGCCAGAGTGGAGGAGGGACTACATCTCTCACTTTACTATTTGAATTCTAAAAAATTAAATGTATGAATTACTTTGATTAAAACATTAAAAATGTTTCATCAGGTATTAATAATAATGACCATAACCTCACAGGACTGTTGCAAGAATTAAGGAATTATATGATTCGTATGTAAAGTATCCTGAGCAGCGCCTAACACAGTCAGCAAATATTAGTTTTACTTATTATATTCTAATTAAATGTAACTATTATTATGTTCATTATTAATATTAGCAAAATTAGTTCCTTCTCTCCATCTTTTCTCCTTCATCCTCTCCCTCACCTCCACCCCCCCACACACACACACACCCATCGAGTTAGTTTAGTGCCATAGAGAATTCTAGATAAGAAGGCCAGGTTTTGCCCAGCCCTACATCTCTAGCCTTTCTGTGGGAAGTCAGAGTGAACCAATCCCTCACAGTGTTATCCAGGGCCAGACCAGTCCATTATAGACTACCCTTTTCTTCCTGTTCCCCCTACCACCCCCCAATACTGTGGGTAAAAGCTGGGTTTATCTCACTCTGTACACCCAAGGTTATTCCAGGGATGCTGAATGTACCCTGCTGACTCAGGGTCTGGCATGTTAAGGCTGTCAGCCTCCAGTGCACAACTGAGTTTTCCTTGGACATGCACCCACACCCTCTGGGCAACACATAGTTTTCCTACTAAGTAGAAATGTCCCAAAGGCAAGTCTCAAGTTCAAGAAACAACAGCCTAAGAAGAATTTGATAATCACTAAGACATCCCTAGTCCACTCAGCTATGAGCTTCATTGTTGGAAATTTAGTTCACTGCTTTATGAGATTTCCTTCCGTTGGGTACTATTTTTGGCAGATGTACCAAGTGGACTTCATACTTAAGGTAAGGCTGTGTCTTAGTTTTACTAATGTTGCAAATTTTAACTTCTCTTCTTCTCTGGATTTCTTAATGATTATTGTTATTATTTCATATGTTTCAAGCTCCCATTGTGGCAAGTAGCAAAACAGAAAATTACTGCAATAAATAGAACATGTTAGAATATTTGTGGTGTTGCTAAATCAGCTGGCACTTATGGAGCACCTATTCTGAGCAAGGCACTGTACTAGGTATTGAAATAGTTATATAAACTCCCTTAATAATTATTAATTTGGTGCTTAATTTTCTTAAGAGGGAGTGAGCAAATTTGCATTTTAAGTGATGAAATACAATGAGATCAGATCCGTGGAACACAACAAAAACAGCAGTACTTTCCTTCTTCAAAAGATTTTGGATGCAAGGGAAACAACCAGTGCCATGTCCCTGCAATATGTCGTTAGCAATTATTCTTCTTTCCCTAATCTATCCGTTGGGGATTGAATCATGTCTCCCACAAGAGTCATGTTCAGGTCCTGGACCATGGTCCTGTGGGTATAAGCCCATTTGTGGATAAGACTTTTGAAGATGTTATTAGTTAAGGTATGCCCAAAACTGAATGGAGGTGGGCCTTCATCCAATATGACTGAAGTTCTTATAAGCAAAGGAAATTGGACACACAGAGAGAAGCCACAGGGAGCAGCCAGAAGCTGGAAGTCAACGGAATGGAGGAGAGAAAGGAGAAGATGCTGCTGTGTGCATTGTCTCATGACGAAATAGCCAAGGTCCAAGAATCACTGGCAACCAGCCCCAGAATGCCACAGTCTTCAGAGAGAAAGCAGTTGCCTTGCTGACATCTCAATTTTGGACTTCTCCTAGACTCAAAACCATGAGCCAATAAATTCCTGTTGTTTAAGCCATTCATTGTATGAAATTTGTTTTAGCAGCAGGCAAACTAAAATACCATCTATATCCTGGTGCTATCAAATTTAGTTTTGAATCTTAAGCAGGGACTAATAGCCATAATAATGATAATTATATGTTCAATTTATAGAACAACTTTCCTTCTGAGAATGCCAAGCTCTCAGAAGCCTGCAGATGTTCCATAAATACATGTCCCCTATAAAAATCATCATTTCCAGATGATCTCAATGTTGCTATCAAGCTTTGTGGACTGAACTGTCCTGTGTACAATTGAAATATGGCTCTTCACACCATGCCTTCTAGGAATAAACTCCCGTATAATTGTCTCTAGGAAATAAATTCTATAGACATTGTGGTTCAATGAATAAGAAGACTCTTTTTTAAATGAATGAATGGCTGTGTCTACTGCATATCAATTAATCAACAGTGAATGCCAAGAATGTGCAGTAAATACAATAGAGAGAATAGGGAAGTATAAACCTGAGCTCCATCTTCTTTTTTTTTCTCCCATAGTTCTAAACTTTAAGTCTGAAGTCCAGGAGTTTGCCTTGCTTTGCAACTTCCAATGGAGTCAATATGGTCACCAAGTATGTCAGAGGTTTTAGTTTTAATTGTTATCGTCCAATCAATTTTAAGGCAAGACTGTGTGGAATAGGAACTGGGCCATTTCTGTTAATTTTCTATAAAGTTTTATATAAGAATTTTGCTGGTATTTAAGATCTGGAGCTACAACGGACCTGTAAAATTAAAAAATGTACAAAATGTATGTAATACAAGGCTTTAAGGGAGGGCAATGTTTGTCTTTCAGCATCGCCATCTGGAATGGATTAGTGTTAATGAGTCACTTCATTCTTAAATTGGTACAAAAGCATGAGCACCAGCTCCCTTCTTTCCTCCCAAGAGCAACTCTCACTCCCATTGGGAAGGACTGACTTGGAAAAACATTTTCCTATAAAACAATTAGCCTGTGATTGGGAAACCAGCATTCAGCTTAGCAACCCATTAAAACAAACAATCAAATAAAACAAAAGCGAGCTTCAAGAGGATTTCACACAAGGAAGAATGTTACCTGGTAGACTCCTGCTTGTAGATGTCAATGATATTTTCCACTAGCAGGTTCCTCTGAAGTCCATATACCCCATGTCTGTCCAAAACCACTTCGTGTCTACAGGACGGACAGCGGAATCGGCCCCCCGATGCCACTGTGGTGCCTCCCCTGGTCGGCAAGTAGGGGTTAGAGGCCTGTTCTTGCCAAGCAAGAAAAGAGGGATTGAATAATGTCACAGCTTTTCTGAGGCCCTTTTTATTTTCACTCTCTGCTATTTCAAACAACTTCAACTTCCACTTTCAGCTTGGCCGTAAGATCCCTCAGGGTCTTATGAGCAAGTGGTCTTAAAATGCACGGGCCAGCATTTGCCCACAGTAAAAAAACAATATAACATTTTTAACTGGAGTTTTTCCATCCAAGGTTTTCAGAACCAAAAGTACCAGCCAGAAATCCCAACATGAGTGTTTTGAACAGTAATTCATTTACAACTTTGAAACAGATTCCATTTTTAAAAAAAAACAAAAATGTTCTGAGTACCGAAATAAAGCCATATTTGGGAGTAAGGAGGAGGCTGACGGCAAAGCTCAAGGCAAATCATTAAAAATTCACTCAATGTTAAGCACGAGATTCAGAGAGGAGGGAGTCCTTTCCCCTCCCTGAATTCCAACCAAACCTACCTGGAATATATCACTGGCGCACTTCCTACACAGGTTATGCTGACAGGGGAGAATGACCACGGGTTTCGTGAACATCTCTAAGCAGATGGGACAGATGAGCTGCTTCTCTAGGTTATCCATGGTCTGCTGCTCTTTGGAAAAAGACTTGTAATTCACAGATGTGCCCATCTCCTGGCCGTCCGGTGTGCACTGCCAGGGAAAGGCGGCTCCGAATGGGTTTCTGCAAGTGTCGCCTTGAAATAATTCCAAGGATTGTGTGCTCAAGTGTCCTTTGGGTTTCTTTCAGCGGAGGACATTGTCTCAGGCCCTGGTTCAGAGTGGGTGTGGAGCCGTTTTTAGCAGCCCACCGTCACGTGACAGCAGGCTGACTTGTCCTTATAAGCCAGTGACAGGAGGATGGGTCCTGACAGGTGACAGAGAACAGGAGTCAACATTCTGGCCCCAGGGAGAGGGGAGAGTGGGTGGGAAGGAGGATTACCAACTCCATTTAGACCGAGGTGGCGAGGAGAAGGAGGTTGAAGCCGACAGTTGTCAACAACAAATGCAAATGTGCTTGCCTGGTAACTGAGCCATGGCCTCTGTGAGCGCTCACTGCCAGCCTGTTGATGGGTTTCTCCAAGAAGGGGCAGAATGCAGCCCAGGAGGCTCACTGTATAATGATTGCCACTTCTGTCTTGAGAGTTTAGGAGGAGGGTCACCAAAAGTAACATCATACCTCCTTAGGAGAAGACAAACACAACGTGCCTTGAAATTCATTATCCTGGCTTCACAAGGGTAATCATCTAAAAAGGCTTGCTTTCCGTTAAATATTTGCTAGGGTTGTGGTCCAGGGGAAAATTCCAATTTAAAAGCTGATTTCAAATCCCTTCACCACAGAGGTGCCCATAAAATAAAATAAAATAAAAATTCCAAACACCAATGGATGATTCAGATTTTTTTGTGTTATATGATAAAACATTCCAGTATGTTCCTTTCTTTTCCACATTATTCTCTCTCTTCTGTAACACTCTTTCATCCACCCCTACATACTACATGAAAACACAAAGAAAATTTGACAGTCTTTAAAACTTTTAATTTAGTTCGCAACAATAGTCAGTAATGAAGTAGTGTTTGGCATGGGGGGTAGCAGACCCATTACTTCATTTTGCTGTATAATAGGCAACATATCAGTCCTACTCCCATACCTGTGTTTTATCTGCTTCTTACCTAGACCCCTTTGGTTTTGTCTCTTCCTCCAAGCTGATTTTTTAAATGATAGTTTCCCTGGTCATTTCTTTTATTTTTGGTCTGCTCTTGGGTCAACATCGATTCTGGTATTTGTCAGCATTTTGTGAAAGAACTGTTTAACTAATATATATTTTATTTGAAAGTTTAAAACCAAACCAACAATGAAAAAGAAATCCCTACCTGTTTATATGTGATGAGTTTGTGGCTTTATTTTACCTTGATTTGAAAAGCTTTAAACGATGAACACATTTTGTTAACATATCCCTGGTGTGCGCTTAATTACCAGTAAAGTGTAGGTCAGTGTGACTGGTTTTGTGTGGTCTTAGTTTTGCGTGTGACGAGAGCTTATCAAGAATCTAATAAGCTCTATTAACTAATAATAAGTTATGTGTATTCATAAACAGTTCAGAGATCTTTGGAGAATTCTGTTATTCCTTCAATATCTATTTAGAAACTACAGTGAAGAAGGGAACTAGTGAATTTCTTTTCTGAGTTAATTCAGTTCACCCAGGCAGTTAGTTAACTGTGTTTTATCGCACTTGTGTTTATGGAGGTCTGAGTACAATATGTGAGATATTCTCTAGCAAGATGCAGTTTCTACTGTAAAAGAGCTTGCAATCTAAGGAAAACCACTCAAACTAATAATATACATTTCTGGGCAGAATGTTCTTATATGGGGAATTCAGAAAACATTCACTGAGCATTCATTATGTGTTAACATTGTGCTAGGCTCTGGGGATTAAAAGATGAACAAAACACGGGTCATTGTCTTCAAGGAGCTCAGTCGTATGGTAAAGATAAAACAGGCAATAGAGAGAACCACAGTACAAAGCAAATGTGATAAATAAAGAGCTGCAGAATTTCAGAGTTTGAGGAATTGGGAGGGCTTCTGTGTAGGTATAGCATTTGAATTGATCTACTGAGGAACTTACACAATGGGCAAATAGCTAGGTGGGGCGTAGCTTTCCAAGAGAAGGCACAGAAGCAGACACAGAGGCAGAGCATATGGTGCTTTGGGCTGGAGTGCAGGGTCAGCTGTCAGTGTATTTGCAGGCCAAGGATATTGCGCTAAGGGTTTTTTAACACTTAATAAATTAGGCAATGGGAAGACGTTAAAAGTTTCTCACAGGAATGTTTTCATCAGAGCCCTGTGTTCGTTAGATTAATCTAGCAGTGGTGGTTGAGAGAGCTTCAGCTGGGGGTGAACTGGCTAAAGACCAGAGCAGAAGCTGTTGCCAGTAGTCCAGGTGAGAGGTCACAGAGCCCTGGTACAGAGATGACTCAAATGCCTTGAGTATGAGCAACCAACGATGATACAGTGAGAGGCTGTACCATGAGTCAGGAGACAGGCTTTCCATCCAGATTCTGTGTCTACCTCTCTTGGTGGTCTTGGGAAAATGATTTCACCTGTCTGGATTTTAGTTCTTTCATCTACACATGAGTGAGGCTCATGACCTAACTTAATGTTTGTAGGCAAAAAAGAAAAAAAAAAAACAAAACAACGAATCTCTGAAAAGGTATTAATTTTGACATTGAGAATTCCCGATTTGATATTGAATGACAGTTGATCCCTATCCTCTCTTCTCTATTTCTTTCATGATTTCTGCCTTGTACGTTTTCATAGAACTTCCCCTGGAGGATACATAGGAAACCAGGAAGAATGACATAGGAATAAGGGTCAAGGTAATGAATAACATTCACCTTCCCTTCTTTACCCTCTTCTCCATTCCTCAATCCTCCTCCTCTCAGGGACAAGCAATCAATGGGGCAGGTGTGTGAGTATGTGTTTGGGGGCAGCACTCTGCTCTAGAGAGGCACCAGAGAAGTTTCATCCACTCTCAAATCATTCCCAGTATCTAGGATAGAGGGAAAATTCTGTAGTTGACTCAGAATTCAAGTCATCTTCAAGGCACTGGGATTTTGGAGTGAACCAGAGCTTCCACAGGGACATGCAAACTAACCCAGTCTCCTGAAGGTATCCTGGACTGTACAGGAGTGGTACATGACTTACCCTCTTCTACTACCCCTACCCCACCACACACCCTCCGGGGCCAAGCAATTACAAGGTTGGAAGCCCTGATTCTCCCTCATACCTGAGTCCCACCACATGGGGGCAGAAGTATGTTTAGATACATTGAGAAACTGGAATAAAACCACCACCACTCTCACCTCCTCTAGCAGTTTCCTAATCCCCCAGATAAGTCAGGTAAAGCAAGATGGAGCCATAAGAATTTGCGTATGCGCCCAACCATGGACTCGGCACTAAGGGGTGACAACAGAAAAGGAAGACGTTTGACATCTTTCAGCCTCTGGCTGCCAGGCCAAATGGAGCCAGGCTTCAGGGGCCAGGGCACGGGAAGGAAATGTAGACCTCACTGTGGTTTTTATCTCAGGTAGAGAGAGGAGGGGATTCTAAACTCTGCTTCTTTAACTACTGTACTACCACAACCATGACAAACATAATAAATACATACTGAATCCCAATCACTTCTTATAATAATTCTCAGTAATAGGTATTATTATCTCCATTGAGCTAATTGTGGTTCATCAAAGTTAAATAACTATAGAGTCATATGGCTGCTAAGTTGTGAATCACATTCAGAGACACCTTTTTTGACTACAGAGCCCATGACCTCACCCACTAAGCTACACCATATCCATGCCCTAGAGCAATGCTATTAGAATTTTTTGTGATGATGAAAATGCTCCATATTTGTGCTGTCCAACTTCTAGCCACATGTGGCTAGTGAGTACTTGCAATATACATAGTACAACTCAGAAACTAAATTTTTTATTTTATATTTCTATGCCCTCATGTACCTAATGGTTGTCATATTGGACAAACAGCCTTAGAACATGAGATATAAAGAAATCCTGGGGAAGAACTGGAGTGTATATGAAGGACTCTCTGGCAGGAACTGTGTCCATCCCTTTTAGTGGATTTGTACTCCCTGGCTGAGGAGATGTGAAGCTCCTCTTGTCCCAGCATGGTTAGATGAGCAACATCAACTCTTCATCCCAACTTGCAAAACAAAACAGCATTTTGGGAGCAGGAGACATTAGAAAAGTCCCAGGGAATCGGGGTCTTCTTGAGGATTCCAGCACTTCTTTTACCGATGTTCTCATGGTCTCTTTGGCATAAATAATCATTAAGCCCAGCTTAGTTCAAGGAGCTATTCACTCATCGAACAAAACAGAGGAGTTACGGTCAGATGGAGGGTGGAACTGAGAGGAAATAAGAATTAGAGTATGAAGTAAAGCCGTGAGGCAGAGTGCAATCTGAGGGGCAGAGAAAACAGGAGGAATCACAGCGCTGATCTCTTACTTCTGGTTCAACTCTAAGCTGGGGAGGAAAGAAAATTCTTGCTTCCTTGCGCCCATCAGAAGTGAGGAAGTTGGTGGTTATAGAAACAGGGACAGAACACCAGATGATGTGGATGTGGAGCAGAGAGTTGGGGAATGCTGAAGGAGATTTATTTGGACTGACATGAGGGCATGAGTAGACTTAAGACTTTCAGATCATCTCTAGCACCACTTAATTCTCCTGAGAATCATTTAATCCCATGCCAAAACAAGGACTGAGGCTTAAACTTGTGTAAACCAGGTCCTCTCAAACTGAGACAATGAGGTTTTAATGCTTCCTTTGCAAAACCCATCCATCCATCCATCCATCCATCCATCCATCCATCCATCCATCCATCCATCCCTGGATTAGTGAGAGCACCATGCAAAAGCAGTCAAGAGATGGCAGCACTTCTTCGGTGATTTGGTTGAGTCATGGTGTCCTCAACAACTGATGTAATCCAACTGACCACAGGAGACATGTGTAGGGGTATAATATAATTTCCTTTGATATCCTGTAGCTCTGGGTGTGGTCCAAAAAGGATTTTCTAACCATTATTTGGCTTCAGAATTTTCCTTTTTATAACAACTTTAAAAGTTGCTGGAAAAAATATATAACCATGAACTCTTTCTAGTAAAGGGATTCTTGCCATCTCCTTACACTGAGAACTTGGCTTATGACATCTACAAAATAATTTAACATTTTCTTTCTGTCTACACTGCCAATCTTCTCAATTTAGCTATCTGTTACTAGGAAGCTTGTCTATGTGGTTAACATTTTTTAATAAAAAGATGCATTTTACAACATCTAAGATAAAAGAGAAATGAACTTACTTGAAAAGCACCTAACAGAAACTAACACTGTGGCATTTCTTTCATTAGATAATTTGCAAACTTCTGGCTGAAAGCTTTTTCTCATCTTGATAATTACTACTTCTCCAAATCTGTTGTTTATAAATTTTACTTCCTCATAAAGATCTTTGAGGAAATGTTAGAAAACTAACATATTGTACCTTCCTCTGAGAATTTCTTGGCATAATTCACATGCCAGAAATAAATAGTGACAGTCTCAGCAAGGAGCAAATACTTTAGCCTAAGACCTTCCCAGTGCCCTGCGCCTGAACTTGTTACCTTGGCTCCAGGCTGTCCGGACTCCTTTTTCATCATACACAATCTTACCGCCATCCCCTCCACCCCAGCCCCCTAACTGGTATATCTGAATTTGCCCTGGCCTTCTGAGATCCATTTCCCACATGTCACTCCCTGTTTAAATCCTGTTAATGGTACCATTACCCTTGAGATAAAGACATTAATCTTCACTGTGGTCACAAAGGCTTGATATGATCTGGTTCCTGACTTCCTCTTGACCTGCACTATCCAAGAGGAATATGATGGGGGCACAAATATGAACCATATATTTAATTTTAAAATTTCTAATAGCCATATTTTTTAAAAATGTAAAAAGGAACAAATGAAATTTATTAACATACTTTATTTAACTCCAAAATATCTAAAACATTATCATTTCAACATGTAGTCAAAATAGAAAATAAAAAATTATTAATGAGATATCTGTGAAGAGATATCATTTTACTTCTTCCTCTCCAATCTGCAGGTCTTTTACTTCTTTTTATTTGTTTGCCTTATTGCACTGGCCAGAAACCCCAGGACTAGAAGTAGTGAGAGGGGACCTCCTCGCCTTGTTCCTGATCTTAGAAGGAAAGCAAGTAGTCTTTTACTACGAAGTAAACGTTAGCTCTATGTTTTTCATTGATGCCCTTTATCTGGTTAAGTTAGCTCTATGTTTTTCATTGATGCCCTTTATCTGGTTAAAGAAGTTCCCTTCCATTCCAAGTTTGCTGTCGGTTTTTAAAATCAGCAATGGTTATTGAATTTTTTCAAGGGCTCTTTCTGCATCTACTGAGATAATCAAATGGTTTTCTACTTTTGTCTGTTACTGTGGTGAATTATGTTGATTGATTTTTGAATGCTGAAGCAGTCGTGCATTCCTGGGATAAATCCCACTTTGTCAGGATGTATTTTTCCTTTTTACATATTATTGCATCCAATTTGCTAAAATTTTGTGGAGAACTTTTGCATCTCTGTTCATGAGGGATATTGGGCTGTAGTTTTCTTTTCTTCTAATGCTTTGCCTGGTTTTGGTATCAGGGTGACGATGATGGCCTTATAGAATGAATTGAGAAGTACTCCCTCTTTTCGAATTTTCTGGAAAAGTCTGTTTATGATTGGCATGATTTCTTCCTTAAATACTGGGTAGAATTCAGCACTGAAGCCATCTGGGCCTGGTATTTTCTTTATGAGAGAAATGGATTAACACATGTAAAGTACCTAGAACTGTGCTTGGATTCTAGGAAGTGCTCAATAAATCTCAGCTGCTAATTTTTTAAAAATCACCTATATTTCCAATTTGATGATTAACATTCCCCATGTCAGTAAAAGTTCTTAATAAATGTAATTTCAATGGCTGTACATATTTCATTATACTTTCATACCATAATTTACTTAACCATCTTCTTGCATTTTTAGGATCATTCTACTTGCCCGGCACAAGAGATCCAAGCTCCTGTTTCCTGCACTTCCACATATATTTATGTAAACACACATACAAACCCTCATAATATTCCCTCCAGGCTTTCACTCTATGATATGCTTGCCAGGTCTATAGGAGCTGAAATGTGTCCCAGTCTCTGCAGTTTGCCAGGAAAATGACACTTCATGTTTAGTGATGAGAGGAAAAGAAAAGACAACTGGGGTGAAAGTGCGACAACTAGTGTTCCCAGATATGGTTCTGCCACCATAAGAGTTGAGAGCATTTATTACAGTGGACCTGAACGGAAGATTGTAGGGGCAGATAGCAGCACTCCTACAAAATGGCTTTTCTCTCACCTCCAAAGGCTGAAGCGTGCTTCCCCCAGATGCAGCCAGCTCCCAAAATAGCCTGCCCTCAGTGCTCTCCAAGTGCTTGGGCCACTCGGCTCTGCAGAAGGAATTCTGCCATCACTGAGACCTCCTATTAGGTCTTTGTATCACCTTCCATGGGGAGAAGACCCTCAGGCCTCTCACAAAAGCTGACTGCCCTAACTTGAACCTTGCTCCTCATGGTTACTTCCCCTTCTTCCTTAGGTGGCAGTTTCTGCTCACATAGAAATCTTCCTGCTACTCCAGTTCTTCCTACCTTATCGCCTTTATTCAGGGAACCCTGAGAAGATGCTATACCCTTCCCTTATGCCCTAAAGCCCCCAAATAAAGCTAAGTAAAATCTAATTTTGATTGAATACAATCATGTATTCATGCAAATATCAGACTAATTAGCACATCCTTTTACTTGACTATTCCACCATTTTCCCATGCTTACTATATAATAGCACATATTCAGTTCATTCTTATTGTTTTATCAGAAGTTTTCAATAAGCAGCTCCCCTTTCCTTCCTTCTTTTCTCCTTCCTTCATTTATCATTCATCCATTCAGGAAGTGGTTGCTGAGCACTTACTTTGTGCCAGCACTGAGCCTGGCACTAGGATGCCTTGGCCTTGTCTTCATGGAGCTTACAGTCTTGGGCAGTGGCTCTTAAACTTTAGCACACATCAGAATCACCTGGCCGGCAGATTGCTGGGCATCAGCCCCAGAATTTCTGATCCAGTAGTTCTGCCCGAAAATTTACATTTCTAAGAGTTTCCAGGGGATACTGATCCTACCACTCTAGGACGTCCTTTGAAAGCCACTAGGTGACAGGGACAAGTAAACAGATAATAAAGTCTGAGATCCTCACAGAGGCTGAGACAGGGTGTTTGGGGGCTCCTAAGCCTGGAGTAAGTGACTTCTTGATTCAGGCTGAAAGTAGATGAGAACTAGTGAGGTAGTAGAGGATTGTGGGTGGATGGGCAGGGCATGTCAGTGTCCCAGGCAGACATCCTATCACACGTAAAGTCTTGGAAAAGAGAGAACCCTGATATTTAACACAAATAACACTATATTTTTATCCTGCAGATGAATTTACAGATTCCAGTTACTTCCACACAAACAGTTAAGATGTATTGTGTTTCCTATGTGCCAGATACTGTACCAAGGGCTTTACATGCTGTCTTAATTTAAAGTAGGTACCATTGCTACTATCCCTATTTTACAAATGAGGAAACTGAAGCACCAAAGTGTCAAGCAACTTGCCCAAGGTCACGCAGCTACGAAGTGGCAAAGCCAAAAAAAAGCCATAGGTTTCACAGCCCACATGATTAACACTATGCAATACTGCTTCCTGGCTTGTACCTTTAATTTCTTATGTGAATTCCATTCCCCACCTGAGTTACTGACCCTGAGATGTTGTCTGGCCCACCCCACCTGCCACAAGCAAGTGTCCTCCACCTGAGTTTTGGGTGAAGGACACTTCCTTTGACTTATTACCCATTTCCTGCTCTTTTGGTCATTCACAGTTCCAGTGCCAGGTCCTCCCTTCACCCAACTGGAACACTCAAATTCTCAAACTGAAAACTGGGCATGTCACCTGTTAAGGTTTCTTTTTCCTACTTTATGAATTTGCTTTCACAGAAATTATGATGATATATTTTAAGTGAGTCACAATATATTCAATTAAAAGGCTTCATTGAAAATAAGATAAAAATGTAGGCTGCCCTAGAAAATGAAAGATTTAACAAGAGACCACAGCAGGTTGTTCACATTGGTTTGAAAAAAAAAAGTGTAGGTTGCTTAGCATCCTAAAATGCACCTAGGAAAAAGAGGATTATTAACTCTAGTC
>PVKH010016301.1:0-15794 GCA_004027955.1 Chaetophractus vellerosus
GCGGTCTGCCCGCTAGGAGAGGTCCCCGGGAATCGAACCCGGGGCCTCCCATGTGGTATGCCGGCGCCCTATCCACTGGGCTATCGAGCCTGCCCCCAAGCAAAACTCTTAATGTTTACTGTTCATCTTTCAAAAGTGTATAGTAAGAGTTTAGTTGGATTTATCTTGTATGTCTCTCTCTATAAACACACAACTATTTGAAAAACAAAGCTAGGATACAAACTTAGAAAAAATAAAGCCATTTTGCAGAAGTTTCTTCATTTGGAAATTTCTGAAGAAATCCAAGGCCAACGCTGGTTGTATCTATATTCCATAGTTCAAATTCTATAACATTGACTATCCATAAATGGCACGGCTCACAGGAGATATGTAGTTTGTTTTCACAACACTTTTGAAATCTCATTAACTAAAAAAAAATTATTTTCTTAAACTGTGTGCCTAAAGGAAAAAATTCTGGTTGATGCTTCATCTCTTCTTGGAATATAAATTTTCCTTGCCTTGTTCTCTTCTTACTAGGATATTCTCTTCTGGGTTTTGTACCTCTATTATTAACTGTGATATATTCTCAGTCTTGTCTTATGTACTTGATTCCAGTGAAATTTTTTAAGAGCACAGTCAATATCTATAGGTGACTTTTGTTCTCTTCCATTAGCAATGCTAATTGTTTACTGTCTGATTTGCTTATTCATAAGACATGTTATTGGGATATTGGCTCCTTATTCCTCATTCTAGTTCTCAAATCAGGGGTCTTAGCAACAGTCATCTTATTGAGCTCAGCCCTTTGTTTACAACTATAAGAAAGATGTAGTCCTTTGTTGAAGAGCACTGAATATCCGTGCTGCTTTATGGGCAGAGGTTTCTTTGGTTTCTAGCCCGATTTTCTTTTCATCCTTGTCCCAAGTGCTAGATTTCATTTTGTATCTACCCCCATGTTGATGAGGAAAATCATCCAGCTTATTGCTAAAGCCCTAGATATAATGTGTGATTATCCAAATCACTCCCTATAATTCATGCTCAGGATTTGACTTTATATAAGAAAATGCCCAGGAGCACCTGCTGTAGAGACAATGCATTGGAATTTAGTGTCTGCATCATTAGATTTTGTGAATTATATAAAACCCCTTTCCCCGACCATACTCTCACCACCATAAGCTTAGTCCCTGTATGTGTAATGAATTTTAAATGTATTGTTTCAATATACAGGCTATTTACTATTAAAATATAGCAAAATAAAGTTAGGATTTCTTTGCTAAGGTAATAAGACAAAATAATAATGGAATCCCAAGGGTTTTCTTTAATACCAGCAAAGTGCTTTTGAAACAGTTTCATCTAGGAACATTTATGGTGTTTTCTAAAGTAACACTCACTGAACCATCCAAGATCTTACTAAGGTGAAGCTCTACAGAAATTTTTTGTTCCAAAAGAGTTTATTTTAGCACATGTGTTGAGCTATAAAGAGGAACGTGGACAAACAAGTTCCTTCTAGTTTTATCAGTGATCTTTGGATCAGTAGTAGCCTACACAATGTTTTAGAAATGCAGATTCTCGGGTTCCAGAACTATTGAATCAGAAACTCTGCAGGAAGAGCCCAGAAATTTGTGAATTTTCACAAGCTGTGTTGGTCATGAAAATGTGCTGCTCATATCTCCTGCTGCAGGGAGCATGATTGACTGATGGCCTTAACTGCTGCCCTTTTGAATCCACTCCACCCCTCCCTTACATTTGCACAATGACTGTTCCTAGACAATTACTGCAAGGAGTAAGTATTCTAATTTGGTCCATTCCTATAAGATGCAGAACTCTTTTAAAGGGAAACTTTGGCTCCAGGGCTTCCCATCAGATTGACAAAAATACTATGTAGCAACCGAGACATTTCATACAGAATTCTCCTTCTTGCCTGCTCTCCCTCATTGAGGTCAGACCTATATCTTAATCTGAATACTCTTCTTCGTGCCTTCCCCAATTCCTTCCCCTGTGTCTTTACCAGATTATCTCCAGGCAATCCTGTTTTAGGGTTAGATTCTCAGAAAACACTAACTAACCGAAGAGACTCCAGGAATAGTCTAAGAAAATGGAGTTTGGGGAAGACCTACTCTAACATATAAGCTCTCCAAGTATTTTGCTGCACGGTAAAGTTGAGAAACAGTGCTATAGAGCTTTTCAATTTTTCCATGTTGTTATCAACATTGAGTGGATCAAGGCTCTCATATTGAGAGAATTACCAGTGTTTTGTACTTGAGTGAATTGGTTCTTAGTGGCCGACTGATTCAAGGAGAAATTGACAAAGGCACGATGTAGCTATATCTATTAAATTTTGAATCAAACTGCATAACAGAGAGAACTGAAACTACTATCTAACAGCCAGGCACATGCTGTTGCAGAAGTCTTGTAGAAGGTAAAAAAAAATAAATCAAGATAGAAAATCACTCCCCGAGAATAAATAAGTTCTATGTAATAGTGGAAAAAAAATGTATTGTTGTTCTAGTATTTTAGTTGGACAACATTAAACTATCCTTGTCTATGATCCTCTGAAACTGTATTATCTGGAATCCTTTTATATTATATTACTCAAATTATTGCCTTTACAATAAACAAGGTGAAAGCCATGATAATGGAACATTCTAAATTGGAATGCATTCTTTTGAAAAGATATGCAGTGATCATTAATATCATATGAAGCTTTGAATTTTTACCTTTTCATTTCATAAAGATTGCAAGAGATGGATAATTTTAGAGATCCTACGGAATATATCTACAGGAGAAAATGTCTCTGATTTTTAAAAATAAGTATGTTGTTGGAGGATGTAGGAAGACTTGGACTATGTTTTCTCATTTTCACAAATGCTGCCTGCCAATATTTTTCTTAATGAAAGAAAAGCCTTTTCCTTAATACAATTCATATTGATTTTCTTCAATTACCTAAAACTTTGCTTTAATTGTTGGTCAAGGATGACATGATGCATCATTTGCTGGGAATTGTGTCATATTCCGTAGTCATGAGAAACTGAAAAATTCCTACCCTGGTACCCAGGGATTTTCTAAATTAGAATTTAGTACACTGTCTAGTAAACTCTTAGCTAATTTACTTGATTGTATGTTTTATAGCTTTACATTTGCATCTTTTTAAAATTTAAAATGGATTTGTTATAAAAAGAAATCACTACTTGTCATTCAAAAATTGTGTACTTATAAAACTAAGTTTAACACCAAAGCTATACGTGATGATAATACTTCAAGCTTTATAATTTTTGATCTTTAAGTAGAATTTGGCATAGAATTTCTTTCTGATACCTCCTTCCTGACTTTCTTAGATCATGGCCCACATCATCCTTTACCTAATTACTATGGAATTACTAATTACATACTAATTACTATGTAATTAGTAGCTAACTTTTGAAAAGAAATGAAACATAAAGATCAAGGGTCTAGGCTGTGAGGTTAGGTTTACATCCAACCTGTTTCTTACTGCAGATGCTATTAAACTCTTTTGAGACTAATTTCTCTCATCCATATATTGTAGGAATGCTAGCATGTACACTGAAAAGCCCTCATTTTTTGTACTCTTTTCAGAAAATTGGTGGGTTAATAAAAAATCAGATAAGTGGGAAATAATTTTTGAATGATTGTACACACCTAAACTAAAATGTATTAACTTAAAACTTACAAATGCATGCTCAAATGCTAATCTAAGAAACTTGCTTTGAGTATGATTCTATTGAATGATGTTCTGACTCCTATTTTTACATTAAACATACTCATATTCTCAGATGAAAACGAAGACTCTGAAACAATATAAAAGGGAATTTTTTTCTAGATTTTTATATCTTTCTCCCAATATTTTCTAATTGCCACTCCTAGGCTTGCTTGACAAAAATTTTTAAGCATTTCTTCATTATTGAATCTGTCATTCAAGAAATGCTTCCCAAAGAAAGTTTTCATAGGTAAATAATTCCTTGCTGGTATTTTATTTTGTCTTATTTTTAAAGTTATAATATGAATCTTGCACAGCTTGATACAATTTTACAAATGTTAACAACTGTTATTACTCCCCAGCTCAAGTTACAGAACATATCCATCATTCCTGAAATTTCTCTTATATCTTCCCCTTCCATTTAATACCTGCCCCAACTAACTGTACATATTTTTTGACTTCAGTTATCATGGATTAGTATTGCCACTTCTTGAACTTCATTTATGGTAAGTGGAACCTTACAGCATGGTGTACTCTTGTATCTAGGTTTCCGATTTGCTTTTCTCATTCAACATAATGAATGAATCACCAACAAATTATTTTTATACCTGTGTTTCATCAGCTTTCTTAACATTAAATTAAATTATGTAATTACAATAATAATACAGTGGCATAAACAGGCCTCTTATCAAATGCAAATGAAATTTGATCAGCGTTCAATTTGACCTACATGGGTATAATGCCACAGTCTACTTGTAGAAACGTTCTGGGAGGATTAGTGGCCTACTAGCAGAAACATTTACCAGGAAGCAAGTAGCAATCAGTGGTTTACCAAGGCAATCCAGTATATCTGTCAATCTGGCCATTCAACTAAATGTAGCTCAGTTAAAAAGGGCATGACTGATTTTCATTGTATTAGTTTGAGGACTGTTTGCAATAATGTGTCTTACGAAGTGCTTGGCACACACTATTCACACCTAACACATTAACAGGGGTTTGTTTGCTCATTTTAATTTTTGTTTAAAAGAAACAAATAAAAACACAATGTTCTTTGTCACATAAGAGCTTGCCAAGATTCCGTGTAAGGAAACCACAGAATCTTGCATGTAGCCCAACAGTAGCTGTGAATTTCGTAATGATAAAGTTTTCTCTTTTAAGGGCTTTGTGAACCAGTGTTTCCGAAAAGAAAATTAAATATGGAGAGATATTTTACAATAGTTTATGCATTTTAATATCTGGAAATTATTTTAATGCAAGCAGTATTTTTCTATTTTTTTTTTTTTTTTTTTGGTCTTCATTTTCTGTCTTGGTATTTGGTTTGAGGCTAGTTGCTCTTGGAACTGAGGCATTCTGACAGCTCCAGCATCATGAATGAAGGCTGGTTGTTAGGTAACCCTACCTGTAACACCCATTCTGGACCTTTTACCTTTGAGAGCCTTTTTTGAGGGGAAAACCTGAGGCAAAAACCATTTCTAACTCTTGGGTCTTTAGGCATTAAAAAAACGCAGAGATTTGGAATGAACAATTCAGTACGTAAAAAGATTATCAGGAAGTAGAAAAATCTCGATAGATTATCAATGTTTTACTCTTAGGCATTAGCTATTTCCTTTAAAAAATCCTTGGGCAAATTTTAAATATCAGATCAGTCTTCTTTTAAGATATTTAAATATGATCTTAGAGAGTAACATTTATTTATTCTCGTCCTACGTTTTTCTGAATGACCTTCATATTTTTAAAAAACCATAGCTTAATATCTATTTATGTGAGTGGTATACACAAATACAATTCTGGTTTTATTTTCATGGAAGCCAGCTATTCTTTACTTACATGATTGTCATTTCTGGAGAAATGACTACAAAATTAATATTGAGGAATATTACCAAGTTATTGTAGTAGTATATGGTTCAATTTATGGCTGTGTCTCTAAAAAATTATTGATTATGATTTAGTAACAGAGAAAAGACGGGGGCTAAAATTTTGCCATTGAATTTGGTTTGTGGAGGTAGTAAATTATTATTGCTAATAAGAGACAAATATCTCCCTTAAGACCTTGAAACAAGAGCTATTTCCTCTGGCGCATATGAGGGTATGGTTTTCTACCATTGGGCTTATCCTGTTCCTGTGATGTCATCTTACTGTAAGAGGGGAGGGTTGATTGGAACAAAAATATAAAACAGTTTGTTAAATGCTGTCTGTACTCAAGGGCCATTAGGATGCTACTGAGGAAATTCGTCATTTTGTTTTCCTGAAACTCAAGGAGCTGATGAATAAACACTCAGGACAGTAGCAGAAAAAGACCCAAAATAATATGAACATTGTGCTTCCATGACTTTCTTCAGAAGGATTTGTAAAGACAATGGACAAATAGTAGAATAGATATTTACTGGGCTCACACTTATTTTCATCCTTAGCTAAATTTTCTTCAGCATCTTTAAAAAACAAATTTATTGGGAAGCTGCCTATGAGTAGCCCCCAAATCTAGGCCTGTGTTTATAATGAAAGGTACTATGGTGAGTTAGGAGGAAAATTTGTCATAGGGAAAAATACCAAACTAATTAGGTAATTAGTGGAACAATTTTAAATTATCTTTTTAAACTAGTTTAGCAGAAGAAATACAATTAATAAATCTGTCTATATGAACATGGCAGATGGCTTGAGTATGGAATGTGTTGATCAGGTGACATCAACCTTTCCACTCTTATCTCTCATTATCATAAATTACCTTTCTGAAAAATATTAAGATCATAGTTTCTCTAAATATAATAATTTGGACTATACCAGAAACTGCTGTGGAACCTGTTAAATCTCCTAGGAACTATTTTATTTTCACTTCTGTGAAAAAATATAATTCTAGGTAGCACTAAGCCTGTACCTTCTTTGAATCAATTTGTTATTCAGGGAATTTTATGAATGAAGCACTTACATGAATTCAAATTAGTGGAGCAGGAATTTTCTACAGAAATTATTGAGAAACTTGCAAATAAATTTGTATGTACATGAATAAACATATAATAGAAAGAAAGTACATACAATTGTATAAATGCAAGTACAAGTTAGACTATATCAAGGGGTTTGTTACTTTTTGAGGTTTGGGACAGCTGTTTTTGACAATACTTTTTACAGGGAAGAACTTATAAGAATTAGAAGTATTTTTTTTCCTGACCACTGAGAGGTACAGAAGACTCAGCAGGAAAAGGGAAGTATTGTATAAGAGCATAGATGTATTTGTTTTAGAAAACTATGGTTCTACGCTATTTCTCTTACTATCTGGTTATCTTTCCTATGTGTTTTAATTGAAGTACCAAGGAAAATCCCTCTTGCAGTGCAACCTGAAGGATCCAAGCAAATGCCAACTACTTACAATACTTCCTCTCTTTGATCATCAGTTTTCTCCAAATTTGTTAAGATTTCTAGGTTTCAAATTATAAGCTAGGTGATGCAACTTTTTATAGTTCAGTAGCTCAAATTTAATTTTAAATGCAAAGCATATTACAGGCTTTAAGTGATACAATTTGAGAAGAACTGGAATCATTTGTGCATGGGAGGCTGAGTCCATAAATGCTTTGTCAACTTTGACAAAAGTCATTGCGACAATACGTAACCACATAAAAGGATGTCCTCTCACTATTATTCATAGCTGCTATTATATCCATTAGAAGGAGCTAGAGAAAACGCTGTGCAGGGCAGTTCTATCAGAGATCTACCAGCTGCCAGTACCATGCCTCAACACCTCTTCTTCATGATGATACCTGTGTATTGTATACCTGACCACAGTCTTGGAAGTTTATCCCTTTTCTTCCCCAAGATAGAGATCCTCTCAAGTTAGGAGATGGTGGAATAGCAGAAAAACTTATTTCGGCTTTGCTCATTTTGGGCAAATCCATGAATGCTTTACAAAACTACTCATAATTTAACCTTGAATATAGTGTCAATTAAAGATCTGTGCACAGTCTGAGATTTTACCCTACTAGCAAGCCAACAGCCTGTTATAGTTTCATAGATAAAGGCTGAACGATATTAAGTTCCTGGGTCAGAGAAAAAAAAATATTATTTATAGTGATAGCAGTAGCCAAAGAGCACCTCATCCCAGTTTCCTGAAACCCAGTTCCCAAAAAGCCCAGGTGTTTTTGTTTGTACATGCAGTGGGGTGTGTTACATGAGAGGGGCATCAAATATTAGGAATCATTGATCTTTTAGAGTCTACTGTCATGTTCCTATAAGTCTTGAAGGTCTTCCGTACATTTTGTCATGGCATGATATTTGATACATTACATTTTTACTTGCCCAAATTGGAATCAGCCATTTAAGGAGCTCTGGTTCCTTTTATCAGGAGATGGCATTTAGATGCCAAGATTTGGGCACTATGCCTGCTTAATGCTATGGAATATTTTTGCTTTTAAGTCCTTTAAAGAAACAGTAGGAAATATTCTTTAAAATGAAATTCATGATTAAATACTGATACCTGGAATTTAAATTCAGTCCCATAGGTTCATCCATACCTTCCCTATTCCATGTCTAAATTCCTCTTTGCTCATAATTTTTTTAAAAAACTACTTTTTTACAAACACAATAGTTTTTATTCATTGGATATATCCTAAATTAACTCCGTGTGGCAGTTTGGGGCTTTTATGGACCCCAGAAAAGATCATGTCCTCAGAGATAATCCATTCCTGTGGATATAAACCAGTTGTAGGCGGGACCTTCCTTTTGATTAGATTCAGGAGGGTGTAACACACGGTGGGTCCTAATCCTCTTACTGGGGTCCTTTTAAAATAGGATGAATATGGAGAAAGCCACAGAGAGCAAATACCACAGAAGCTGAGAGAAAGCCACAGGAACAAAGAGAAAGCCAGAGGAAGCTGAAAGCAGTGAGAGCTGGAGGAGAAGGGGGAGACATTGTGCCCTGCCATGTGACATGAGTCCAGGATCGTTGGCAGCCGGTCTTCATGGAGAAAATTATTGCCTGATAAAGCCTTGATTTGGACATTTTCACAGCCTCCGATCTGTAAGCTTATAAGTTAATAAATCCCCATTGTAAAAGCCAACCCATTTCTAGTATATTGACTTTGGCAGCTTTTAGTAAACTAAAACACTCAGTAACTTCATAATTAAAGTGGTATGATAGCACTACCAGTAACAGTTCATATATTCCTTAGTGATTCCAGATATATCCTTTATCATATACAGGCATACCGCAGAGTTACTGCAGGTTTGGTTCCAGAACACCGCAATAAAGAGAACATCGTAATGAAGCAAGTCACACAAATTTTTTTTTTGTTTCCCAGTGCATATAAAAGTTGTGCTAACACTATACTCTAGTCTATGATACAAAATGAACACATGCTGTTGGATAAATGGTGGTGATAGACTTGCTCAATGCAGGGTTGCCACAAACCTTCAATTTGTAAAAAACGAAATATCTTCAAAGCGCAATAAAGCAGGGTGCAATAAACTGAGGTATGACTGTGCCAAATTATGTAATGTACTTTGGTTTATGTCCTGAATTTCTCTTCTCTCCTGTTAGTCTGTTCGTACTTTTCCTATAGTACCACATTTTAAATTGTGGGGCTTTTATAGTATAATTTTATATTTCATAGTGCTGGTATCTCCTTATAGCTCTTCTTTTATTAGGTATTCTGGCATTTATATTTTCAATATGAACTTTAGAATCATCATTTCTAGATCCAAGAAAGTAAAAACTAAACTTTCTAGTTAATCTCTTGAGATTGTATGGCACAGTTATATATAGAATTTGAAATCTTTATAATATTGCTTCCTCCTATCTAAGAATAAATAATGGTAGTCCCTTTGTTCACATCTAGTTTTACAACTTTTGCAAAATTATATTTTTTCCTCAAATATAATATTCTATTGCTATCATAGTGTTTTCTCTTCTAGTGCATCTTCTTATTGGCTTTTATTTGCATACATGAAAATTATTGATTCTTATATGTTCATTTCTTTTACCTGCAATTCTTACAGAATTCAAGCATGACTTTTTCATTTATGTTTTCAGCAATTTTCTTGGATTTCTAAGTTATACTATCATACTACCTGCAGATAGAGTTTTATTTTTTCCTTTCCAACTTATGATCCAATCATACTGACTAAGACCTGCAATACAAATTTATGTAACAGCAAAGTTGATGGTTATTCTCTGCTGATCCTAACCTCCGTGTTTATGTTTTCCCATTGAGGAGGTAGTTGCTACTTTGTTAAGGTGATAAAGTAGCCAGCGAAGGAGACATGGCTCCTGAACAAATGGAAATTACAGTTTAGAGAAGAAGAAAGTGCTTATGAACTAAAACTAGAAATATGTGCCTTGAGTTTTGGGAACATGGTTCCATGAAAGCATTTAACAATGCAGCTTGATCTAAACTGGTGGGTCAGGGAAATCTTCCTTACAGAACTGACAATTGAGCTCAGATTCAGAGGATGAACATTAGTTAACTAGGAGAAGACAAGACAGAAGAGATGAGGCCCTGAGAAAAGTAGAAACTCAGCCTTTTTGAAGAATAAGGCAACATTCATTTTCGTTAAGGTTAAGAGACTGATAGAGTGAAATGAAGCTGGAAGGATTTTGTTTTTTATACTAAGAATAGTGTGGTAAGCAATGGAGAAGTGTGAGAAAGTTGGAAAGCATGGTTGGATTTGTGATTTTGAGGTGATGGAGAATAGTTTGAGCGTAGCCAGAATAAATGTAAGGAAGCCAACTGAGGAAGCTATTTCATACATTTACCTGAAAGAGAGAAATAGATGTCTGCAAGATATTTAGATGTCAAAAACCTTTGGGGATTGGTTGGGGTAATGAGGGAGAGGGAATTATTAAGGAATACTCCTACATCTTCATAACTTGTGTTTCCTCATTATTATGCTTTCCCCCTCCCTTTGTTTTATTCCCTTATTCTTCTGATTTAATTATGCTTTAATGCACATTTCTTTGTCTTTTCCTACTTTAATTTTATGAGTGATTATTTTGTATTTTTAACAAATACATTAAAAATAATCTTTCTTTTTTCACTACTTGTACAAAAAAATACAAACTTTTTAGCACAATGATACTTACTCATCATCCCTTACTGAAGTTCAAAAATTTGTAATAATCTAGAGTTTTTATTCCAGATAGAAATTTAAGAAGCATCTTACTTTTCAAAATGTTTTCTTAAAAAAATTGAATTAATTAATATGATGAAGTTATCAAAACTATTTTACTCTAATTCCATATTTATCTACATTCTTCACAATTCTTTCACATATATCTATAAATCCCTTCCCTTTCCTTTTTTTTTTTTTGTGCTTTTCTTTGTTATGCTTTTAGACTGGAATAATCCCTTGAATACATTTTTTCTTTTCAGAAATGAAAAGATTCTACAGGACAGAATCAGTAATTTTCATAGCAGTTTTGCAAGTGACAGGCCCAACATCTAGTACTCTGTACATATGAGGTATTCAAAATTTTCCTGAAAAAATGAATAAAATAAAAGGATTTTTTGAGATATTATATATCAAAAGATAAACTTCATGTTCACAATATTTTTCTTTCAGATCTATCTAAATAAGATTTTTCTTCTTTCTTTTTTGGTCATCTTTATAGCATTTGAGAACTCTGATGTGAGATAGATTCACTTACTTTTGTTAACACCAAGTTTTAAAATACAGATGCTTGCCAAATATTCTTTTAATATTATTTAATTTTACTTATTTTAATCATATCCACATATCCAGATATTTAGAGATGGATTTCTTTTAAATTAATTGTGACTGTAACTTGATAAGCTTTTTAATTTGAAAATCCTCCTCCTCTAGGTAGGAAAATTGCCTTCCAATTTTTAGTTCTTTTCAAATTGTTCCAGAATTTCTTCTGTAACTCCTAGCTCTTGAGCATTAAATTTTCTACTTCTGTATTCATTAATCTTTTATTCCCTTTATTTTTCTTTCATTCTTTCTTTTTTTCCTTCTTATTGTTTGTCCTCAGAGAATTTCAAATTGACTTTATTATTCTCTTACTCAATTTTCAGCATTGTCTCTTTTGCTATACACTATTCCTTTGGATTATTTCTTTTAATTGTACTCATGATGCTGTTTACTTACCAGAGCATTTTTTTCTGATTGATTGATCCATTCTTAAAATAGTCTTGTTTTATGAATGCAACATGTTCTCAAGTTTCACTGTAATTATAATGTCCTTTTATTTACATTTATTTCCTTTATAGTGGATTAATTTTGCTTCTGTGGTGGTGGTGCAGAAAGTCTATTTTCTCCTAGTCTTCAGCTTCCTCCTCTTTTTTGAGATTCCAGTTTTCCCCAAATATCTGATGATTTTTTCATGATATGACATATTTATAAATAAATGTCTCAACTGGTACACTTTGGACCTCTGTCTGTTCTTGCATAGTCATAGGTGAATTTTTCCCAGCAAACTGCCCTGATATTTCCACACATTAATTACTCTCAGGACTCATCGACTGGAGCAAGAGTCCACCAAGATCTCCTCCCCAGGTGTGATATGTATGGCTCTAAGGGGGCTTCCCTCATTGATTCCGCTCTTGCCTTTTTCCAAAGATTTCAACAGATTCTTCGAACTTTATTTTTATTTTTCCGGGTTGGTTTCAAACACATCTGTATCATGGTGGATATATATATTTATATAAACCACTCAATTTTTTATCCTGAATAAATATATGAAAATTAAATCACTGGGTGATATTCAGGAAATAATTATTATATGGTGAACCATGGCATGTTCATTAAATGTTTATTGGCTTTCAGGTGTTAAATGAATGCTGGAAAAAATTTAGTGATTTTTTTTTAACATTTTGATGTTTTTACTATATCCTGTTATTTAGAATTTACTGGGAATTGCAGGATCTTCCTACAATGATCCCTTTAAAGAAAATTATCATTCATGTCAAGCAAGCCCTAAGTAACATTAATAATTGAATGACTCAACTCATCCAAGTTAAATTTTATTAGACCAGGTTAAATATGTGAACTAAAGGCAGCAGTCTATTATCTGGTCAGTGAATTCAGAGGTGGTCTGGAAAACAAGGTTCTGCCAAACAGGGATTGGGTTGGGCCATCAGATTCATTCCTTAGGAATCTGAATTAGAAACTACGGAAAAACCAGTAGGATTATAAAAAAAATTGCTAACAGTATGCAACACCATGATAGGTGCTATAGGTGAGTCATTTCTAAATGATTGGGTAAAAACTAGCTCTATCAGAATAGCCTTGGCACTTATTTTAATAGATTCTAGACTTCTCTCCACCTCATAGAATCAAAATATCTGAGATTTGACCAGGGAATGCTTAAAAAAAAGTAGTTAGAAGTTTAATGTATTGTTCTATGAATTTTGGGAACCACTGATGCACTGATGTAGGTAATATCAAGGCAAATGAAGCATAATTCCTACATTTAAAAATGCTTAGGTTCCACAAGGTAAGATGAGTATTATAAACATAACAGTAACCAGGAGTGACCAATTATTGAAGAGATTTAAGACATCGGAAATTTTGAAATTGTGCTGAACAATAAAATATTTATATTTTTGCTTCCTTTGTATTGTGACATTTTCTTTGAAATCCAATAAAGCAAGCTGGACAGGAGAATGCAAACATAGTTATATTTATGTGTATAGCTGTATTCTGTAAAGATAGCTAAAATAGATGCCTAGACAGCTGGACAGATAGATAGGTAGGTATATACCCAAAGAGGCTACTAACTTTAAATATATGTAATGGTCCATGTTGAAAGAAAAATTAGTGCATGTTGTTTGCATAAAGTTTTATTCTTTATATCATGATCAGGCTGTCATCATAGATGACTGCCTTCTGATTCCCTTGTGAGGGCACTTGGGACATCAAGGGGGGTGGTGGCCATTATTAGTTACAGGCCATATAGTTCCTCTAAATTAAGTCTAATAAGTGAGTTGATATTGAGTTAATCGTAAAAGGCCTATATATTTTTCAATACATTAGCTATAGAAAGAAGAAATTCGCAGTCCTTTCTTACATCTATCTTCTATTTTAACTCAACTGGCACTATCCAAGTGAAATGACTCAAGAAACAAAAATGATTCAAAGTTTTTAGTTTGAAATCATAGCTATTATTTGATTGTATACCCCTAGATATAAATTTCAAAAATTAATTTTGAAAAGCACTTTAAATTTCTACAAAGAGTTCTATTCAATCTGGATAAAAATCCTTCCAGTAAAAGTGAAAAAAAAATGCTTTATTTTATGATGCGTTCACTTAATATGACATCTGCAATAGTTCTTTTTTGGGTTATAGAAGTGTTGATAATATCTTAAGATGAAATGTATTCTTCAGTGAATTCTCTACTAAGATACAAGACAATAGAATTTTGGTTTTCAATAAATTCAGTTTTTATAGATGTTTCTAGAGAGGAGTTGTGTAGTCCCTTAAAACTCTTTTCTTCCATAATGTTGTTTTATGTATGTGCCTGATGTTACTCCCTTAGCATCATTGAGGAAATGCACTTTGAGTTTGTTTTCTACTTTTGAAGAAGTATTTAGTATTAAAGGATGTTCCTACCAAAATTGATATTAATGATAGTCTAAATTCTCCATTTCTTTGTAATTTTTCTGTCATTGAATAAACATATTCAAATTACTCACTAGATATCAGGTACTATGAAAACAAAGAATGAGTAACTGAAATCCTGCAAACTTTAAGAGAAAAAACATGAGGAAAATAAGACTGTATGAAGTAAAGTGATTTGCTCAATGCCTTGTGATGGCAGATTATTTATATGTTTTTTCCTCTGTTGAATCCTAGTACCTAGGCTGGTGTTTATATTGGACGAATTAATACATTAATTAATGAATAGTAAATTAATTAAAAATCCAGGGCTAGGCCCTAAGGTCAGTTCCAATATATTATACTTTCTATTGCCTTTGACTCCCATGAGCATTGAAGCTTAACTGATTTGGATCAGGGATGCAACTATATCTAGAAACAAAGCAAAGCTATCCAGAACCCATGGAATTTATCTGACACTTTAAATTTATTAACCTAATATTACAAATACCTGTATTTACTAATATTATCTTGTTGTTAATCTGGTTTACAATGCCAAATTGAATAAAATATATATAGCCCAATAGAGGTAAGAATCTGCTAGTACCTGAAGAATAACTGCTTTTTTTGTTTAATTTAGTGATTTCCGATCTAGGGGAGTACCTTATGATCTGCTGGAAAGCTTGATAGAAATACTCTATTTGTGTGTATATATAGATAAAATATAAGAAATAAAACATCTCTACTCATTATTATTTAGATTGACATTGATACTCTTATTTGCACAAGTTTTCTACAGGCAGTTTAGTTGCTGTCAATTATGTTTCCCCATTCTTGATATTGATGATTGTACTCATTAACCTTTTCTTGTGAAACTGAAACTTAGGCTTGTATTATATATTGCCTAAGAGTTGCCTCCTGAAAACCTCCTTGTTGCTCAAATGTGGCCTCTTTCTAAGCCACACTCAGTATATAAATGCACTACCTTTCCCCCAGTGTGAGACATGACTCCTGAAGATGAGCCTCCCTGGCACTGAGGGTTTATTACCTAGGGCCAACTAGGACTGCATCTGGAAAAAGACCTTGACCAAAAGGGGGGAATATTAAATACAAATGAGATTTTATGACTAAGAGATTTCAAAGCGAGTCCGGAGGTCATTCCAGAGGTTACTCTTATTCATGTCTCAGCAGGATCTCATTGACTGCCACAGAAAACAATGCCTTAAATAGTGGGGCTCTTGAGGGGTCTAGAGACATCCAGACACTATAAGCAGGCAGTCAAGCTCAGGAATTTGGCACCCTGTCAGTAGGCCTCACTCTGGAATTCATGTTCCCCAGTGTAACAGAGTAAGACTCATTTACAGTTTCCCTACACATGGCTCTTTTGCTCCTTTTATTTGAACCTATAATTAGCACTATACTTGTTAAATATATGTCCCGGAGACTTAAATCTTTGCTCCATTCATGTTCCAGTTGAGCTCTGAGTCTCAGCAGAGTTGCAACACCTACTCTCCAGTTCATTGGACTCACCCAGGGCAACTACCAAGGAGATGGTGATGGACA
>PVKH010016302.1:0-15793 GCA_004027955.1 Chaetophractus vellerosus
TGCTTGTTGTTTGTTTTTGTTTTTTCAGGAGGCACTAGGAACCGAACCCAGGAGGCAGGAGCTCAACTGCTTGAGCCACATCTGCTCCCTCTTTAATCATTTTTATGACATTAATGCCTTATATGTACCTGACAGTGGTGGTTAAGCTGAGTTAATCATGATATTTGGCAAATTATCTACTTCCGGAGACAGAATCACAACACATTTGCATAATATCTATTTTTAAAAGCTTGCCTTGATGACTGTTCACATATTACTACATTATAGTCCTAAACCTGAGCTAGCTCTGAACTTCCACAAGATTATACATGAAAATTGTGTGAAACCTTGATTTCTGATCTGAATGTATGTAATTTCACTTAGTCTTTATTATTTAACAGGCATCCACTGTGAAGAAGACATCACTGAATGCTCTTCAAATCCTTGCCAAAATGGTGGTACTTGTGAGAACTTGCCTAAGAATTATACTTGCCATTGCCCATTTGATATCCATTCTGGAACGTTTTATGGAGGCAGGGACTGTTCTAATATTCTCCTGGGCTGTACCCATCACCAATGCCTAAATAATGGATTATGCATTCCTCACTTCCAAAATGACCAGCATGGATTCAGCTGCCAATGTCCATCTGGCTATACTGGGTCACTGTGTGAAATTGTCACCACATTTTCTTTTGTGGGAAATGGCTTCCTGTGGGTCAAAAATGGCTCAATCACAACCAGGGGCTCAGTTTGTAACATAACCCTCAGATTTCAGACTGTTCAGCCAGTGGCACTTCTACTTTTCCAAGGCGACAGGGACATGTTTGTAAAGCTTGAGTTGCTAAATGGCCACATTCACTTATTGGTTCAAGTTAATAATCAGTCAGAGGTGCATCTTTACATTTCCCACAACACCAGTGATGGAGAGTGGCATTCGGTGGAGGTAACTTTTGCAGACGCTGTGACCCTTACCTTACTTGATGACTCCTGTGCAGAGAAATGTGTCACTAAAGTCCCTCTTCCTCTCGAAAGAGAGGAATGTGCTTTTCGAAACTCTTTTTTTGGTGGTTTACCAAGGGCAAAGACCAACAATGGTGATGTTCTGCTTAACGTCCATAATATACCATCCACACCTTCATTGGTAGGCTGTCTCCAAGACATTAAAATTGATTGGAATCACGTTACCCTGGAGGACATTTCATCTGTCTCATCATTAAACGTCAAGGCAGGCTGTGTAAGGAAGGATTGGTGTGAAAGTCAGCCTTGTCAAAATAGAGGACGCTGCATCAACCCGTGGCTTAGTTACCAGTGTGATTGCCACAGGCCCTATGAAGGCCTTAACTGCCTGAGAGGTGAGAGGAGGCCAGGCGCCCAGGAGCACTGCAGCAGCAACAGAAACACCCAGTCTGCTTTGGCCTGTTATGAATTATAATGACTCCTCAGGACCTCTGCTGCAGGTTTCCTACTGATGAGAGAAAAGAAGAGGATAGCGATGTGCATTCATTAATTTTGAGTGGATCTGTAGGATGCCAGGTTTTCATTCATGGAGAGAAGTGATAAAATAAACCGGTTGCTCCTATCCAAAAAGTGTTTTCAACATGTTGTTTAGAAAGTGCTATTACAAGGTTACCATTTGCTGGGCATCAGAGATTTATTGTAAATCTAGTTTGAAAGATAAATAATCTTTTGGAATACAAGCCCTTTTACATGTGAAAGTGTTCAATACCAAGCCCTAACACAAGTCTTAGGCATAGTAGGTTCTCCTACTCCAAGGGATACTTTCTTGCTACCCTTTCCAGGCTATTCATGCTTGTTCCAAAATTAGGTTTCAGTTAAACACTTTAATAAGCCACCAGCATTATTCAAAGACATATTTTGCAGAGCTGCATTGGAGAAAACATATTCTAGCTATGTTTCTTAAGAAAAAAAGAAAGAAAAATGAAAAGTAACAGCAGTATAACTTAGTAGATGCCATAAACTAATTGATATCACTTCTCTAGCAAACCACCGCTTAAAATGTATTTCAAAATCCTAAACTTCCTACATCATTCCAAAGACTGTGGTCAATAGTGATCGACACATACCTGTTTCTTTTTATTATTATCATACATTGACAAAGTCTAAGACATAATTTCAATGGACTGCTTTGAAGTTCAACTATAATTTACCACAAAGATTTGAGAGTAACTTGAAGTAGGACAACATCTGGTAAATAGTCTTCTCTGTTTTATATGAAGTAAAATTAAAACCATTCTTAGCCTATACCCTTGTTCCCATGTATGAATGGCTAAGAATTATTAGAAACTCTTCACAGCTTTCCCCCCTGACCACAATATTCATTACAAATCATGGACCTGTTTGACAATGAGGTATGGCATCTACTAGCTCTATGTAATATTTTAAATGGTATGGCAAGTTGTTTTGTGATTTTGTTTTAAAGGAGAAGAGAGGAAATTATGCTGAGGCACTGTTCACTTTTTGAAAAAAAATTTAATTGACCCAAGGCAATATTTTTACTACATACAGAAAATAACAAACAGATGCTGACTCATTTTGACTGGCTTCCAGATGCAGTGACCCATGGAGTTAATATTGACCATGGTGATGCTAACTGTCCTAGTAAATAGATTCAAGGGATGCCAATCCAGTGGGTTCTGGTTTTCTTTAGTTCTTTTTCTCCAATATGGAAAGACATAAACGTTTTAAACCAAGTTCCTGAATACCTGGTCACACTACCCCCATGCCCCCCAGTTTCCTTATTCTTCCACACTATTTCAAACTCTTTAAACCTCATGAAAACTGCTTGGCTTCAAAAAGTTATGTTATAGGGAGGGAGTTCTGTAAAACACTTCTTCCTGAAAATTCTTGGTAGAAGTTTAACAAAAATCATACTTTTTATATCACCTCGTAGTCATAAAATTAAAATATTCTGTATTTGCTGTTTTCTGTGAAGAATATTTGTTGAGGAATGTATTCCCATTACTAATGATGCTTTCCAACCATGGTAGCACAATGTAATGAACAAGCAGATTAGTAGAGAATTTCATTGGCTGGCTAAATATGAGAGAATAACAGTTTCTTAGGTTTAGACGGGGCTTCCTTCCATGACTGAATTTTCACACCATTGTGCCTGTAAAGTACAGTGGTCCAAACCTTTGCTCAACCACCTTCAGGAATGGAGAACACATTCACTCCATGTTGCCAGAAATTTCCAAAAAGTGTTTCCATATACTGAAATAAAATGTGATTATCTATAACTTCCATTCATTGGAAGCATTTTAACTCCTGAAGCCATACTAGCATAAATCTTATATCTCTTCTTCCTGAGAACACTTAAATACTTGAAGAAAACTCTCTCATGCCATCCAAGCATCACTTCTACATGGTAAACAACCCCAGTTTCTTCTAAGGCTTTCCAAAATATGACATAGTTTTCAGATATTTCACTGGCTGTTTGTTTGCTTTAGAATAAATTTGCTTTTCTGTATTCTTCTTAAACGTGGTGCTTAACTGTGCCTGAAAATGCATAGTAATAGAGGATTATAACCTCTCTCATTCTCTATAATACTCTTCTATTTTTCAGCCTATTAGTAAATTTAATCTTGGCAGCCACATGCCACAATCACTTTGAGTTGTTTTCACCCATGGTGCTACAGACTCCTGTTTCTCCCACCCTAAATCAATGAGGTGCATTTGGACCTAAGTGACTTTTGTTTATTCTTCTTGAATTTCAACGTGTTTTATTCCATCAGTCATTAAAACTTATTGAAGTTTATTTTTTATCTATATTTTTGTCCCTTTTCATGTAATGCCAACACCAAATACAAGAATTGAAACTTCCTTGCCTATAGCCAAGTCATGTGTGGTTTCCTGTGTCTCAAAACTCAAGTAGTAAATCACACACTCTAACTACATGCTTATGATTTTTGAAGAAAAGGGTTGCCAAGGAGTCAAGCTCCTGAGGAAAGAAACAGCTGTGTGTTCTGTCTTTTAATCTGTATCCACAAAGTGATGCTGCAGACATCCCAAGATGACCAGCAGGGACCCCACCATCCCTGAGTTGGAGTAATTTGGTGCATATCCTCAAACCTCAGGAGCTTCAAGAGTCTAATTTTCTTATTATTTTATCTCATATGAAAGTGCTGCAGTGTATTCAGAGATGTCAACCTCTTCAAAGGGGTTATATTATCTAACAGTATGCTTTGAAAGCTACCTGTAGTTGCCTGGAGCAGGTGATCTCCTAATGCAAATTCAAAATGCAATGTTCCTGTAGGAAATCAAGTCAGAGTTCTGAAAACAAAGCTGCTTATGCAGGAGGTCTTCAAACACAGATGGTTACCTAAGCAAGTTTCATTATGGTTCAGCTAAACTAAAATGTGTCTGACCTTTGTCCAAACATCAACCAAACCATAAGATGACATTTAACATATCTGAATATTTCCTGGTTAGGATTTGGATGTAAAAACATGAATAGCAATATCTTTAAGACAATGTTCTTGTCAAGTTTACAAATGATCTCTGGATTGCAAAATTCAATGGCAATTATCAGTCCTCACCTTGCTTGACTTATCAGCAGTAGTTGACACACTTGCACACTCGTTGCTTCTGAAAACTTTTTCTTCAATAGGCATATGAAACATCACTTTCCCTTGGTTCTTCTCCTATATCACTGGCTTCTCTTGATCTCTTACCTCCAAATGACTAGTGATTAAGAGCTCAGTTCTTGGATCCCTTCTTTTCTGGATATTCACTCCCTTGGTGATCTCATCCAGTCTTGTAGCATTGAATACCACTGACAAATCTCAAATTATTATCACTAGCCAAGAACATCTCCCCTGAAACTATATATCCAATAGCCTACTTAACTTTTCCATTTAGTATCTAATAGACGTCTCAAATTAAATAAATATTCCCAATCTCCTCCTCCTCCCCCAAATATACTTTCCTGTTTTCTTCCCCATCTTGCTTCTAGATGCTATGAACTTGCCTTAGAAAATCCTGTTGGTTCTACCTTAAAGTATTTCCAAAATCTGGCCACTTCTCACCACCTCTACCATTACCACTGTCCAAGTTACCACCATTTCTCTCCTGAACTATTGCAATGATATTCCTACTATTTTCAGTTCTTTGTTTAAATTTCACCTTTTCAGTGAGTTCTTCCCTGACTAAGCTGTTTAAGATTACAACCCCATCCTTACCCTTGGCTCTTCCTATTCTTTTTTACTGCATGTCTTATTTTATATCAAAGGACTTATTACCACATGACATAATGTATAGTTTGCTTCTTTATCTATTACTGGCTGGTCTCCACCAACTAATATATTAGCTTTATGGGGGCAGCAATTTTTGTTTGTTTTGTTCATCCTATATAGCCAATGTTTTTAAACATCAGGGTAATTTTTATACACATCAAGAATTTTCTTGTGGTGGTGCACATTGAGAGTATTGCAACATCTGTGGATTACTAACTCCTCTAACCACAGGAAATGTTGGGTGAGTTGATTGCTCTGCTTTCCTCACTCCTACTTCTCTGTTTCCCATGCCTCTCCTTCCTCCAACCAGGTCCACAGATTGAATGACTTCTCCTTTTCCTATGCTCAACATATATGCCTTGCCTTTTATAATTATCATTATCACTATACCTTGCCAAAGAGGATTTGAGTAATTCTTGATTCCTTTATTTACAAAGAAAAATTTGATTTAATAACAAGTTTTCTTCATGATGACTCCAAATAGCAATGATAACAATTCCCTGAATATTGTGTTCACAAATGTTGCAGGATGAATCTTGTCCCCCCAAATTCCCTCCACCAAACTGGAGAAGAATAGTGTCTGGTATTTCACCAATAAAGGCAGTGAAAGAGAGTTTCTTAAGTTTATCAGTACAGAGATCTTTCTCTCTTTTGTGATTAATGGGCCTCAACTCTCAACTCTTGGTAAACCATAATACAAAAATAAAATGAGGAAAAATATATGCATAAATTTAGAAATGCATAATTAATACCAACTACAGTAACATAATTCTATTATTTATTAGAATGTTGTAAGCATTCAAATCCCTTTCAACTCTAGTATATCCATAAATATGTAGCTATTCTCTGAATTAAATTAACTTAGAAATTCAGAAAATGAGGCCAAATTGACATTCTATTGGATCAGCTTATCTTGAACTCAAAAGAGTATTGTGTTACTTTCATCTCTTGCCGCCCTCTTATATGTCAGTATTAACATATTTCTCCTTTGTTGTTCTCCTCTATTTTGACCATAAAGAATATGTGGGAGGAAGATTTGGCCAGGATGACTCCACTGGATATGCTGCTTTTAAACTTGACAAGAGTTATGGAGAGAACTTCACACTTTCCATGTTTGTTCGAACATATCAACTGTCAGGCTTACTTCTAGCTTTGGAAAACAATACTCATAACTATGTTCGTGTCTGGCTGGAGCATGGCAGATTAGCAATGCTGACTCCAAGTTCTCCCAAATTAGTAGCAAAATTTGTCCTTAGTGATGGAAATGTCCACTTGATATCTTTGCAAATTGAGTCAAATAAAATTGAACTGTATCAATCTTCACAAAACCTAGGACATATTTCTGCTCCTACATGGAAAATCCAAAAAGGACATGTCATCTACATTGGTGGCCTGCCTGACAGGCAGGAGACTGAAATTAATGGTGGGTTCTTCAAAGGATGTATCCAAGATATAAGATTAAACAAACAAAATCTGGAATTCTTTCCAAATCCTACCAGCCATGCAACCCACAATCCAATTCTTATCAATGTGACCCAAGGCTGTCCTGGAGACAACATCTGCAAGGTAAGATTATTCATACCAACTACTTCCATATTGTATGTTCAACTTTTTTTAAACAAAATATTTATTTTTTTGTAAAATTTAAAATAGTAGACAAACACATATATAGTTACAGATCCAAAGCAGAGCAATACAAATATATGAATTATTGCAGTTTTAAAAGAAAAGTACAACAGCCAAATGATGTCCAAATAAGCTTTTTTTGAAACCAACTTGGTTTTCACCACAACAGTTCCATTCTCTTTTTCTAAATGTCTTAGCACAATTCTGTAAAATGAGTTTCTTACACCAAAAAGATACTATTAAGTTCAATGACCATGTATATGGTACTCAGATTTAAAGCATCAAGGTCAATACAAATATACACGTAATAAAAGTAGGAATGGCATTTAACAGTAGTCACTACTGAATACTTTTTAAACTGCTTCAACTTTTATTTTAACATTATTGAAATCCTTCTTTGTATATGAAGGTGATGTTACTGACCCATCAGCAATAGGATAAGTTTTGCCAATATATTTTCCCAGGTGGACTGATGGCTTTACATTGTTCCATTAAAATATGGCCTTGACCTTATTGGCATTATCGTCTATTTAACCAACCAAGATGCCTCCAGCTGCATGCCCCCCCCCACGCCCTCCTCCCAAATATTTAAGATCAATAGTATTTTTTTTCTGAAATTCTCAATGGCATTCTGGAAGTTTGGCTGAATTAACTCTTTTTAGAAGATACCATTAATTTTATCTTAAATGCCCAGCTACTGTTCTGAACTTCTATTAAGCCAACAAGAAAAAATCTGTGAGATAACTTCCTTACGGCAGTTGGATTTGAAATCTTCTGAAATCTGATTTCACAAA
This sequence comes from Chaetophractus vellerosus, assembly GCA_004027955.1. Lineage (NCBI taxonomy): Eukaryota > Metazoa > Chordata > Mammalia > Cingulata > Chlamyphoridae > Chaetophractus > Chaetophractus vellerosus. The sequence goes on from PVKH010016302.1 coordinate 7,652, forward strand.
GCCCATGCTTTACTTTACATTTTTAGTACACTGTTCCAAAAGCTAATGAATTTGTCAGTTCTGCATAGCATTTCAAAATCAAAGAAGAAAACACATTGATATCTGTTGAACATTTATTGAACCCACAACTATTACCATGCACTAGGCTCGGTGCTAAACATACCAAAATAAATCGTTGTACAATTATTATAGGAGCACTTCTAACATGCCAAGTGCTGTTTTACAAGGTTTAATTCATTTAATTCTCCTGAAGGACTACTATATGAAGTAGGCATTGTTGTTATCCCAATTTACATTATTCACAGATGAATAAACTAAGGTTTAAAAAGGTTATGTTACTAGCCTAAATCACACAACATAGTGGAGCTGGGATACAGTCCAGGCTCTCAGAAATTCCTTTCAAAAAGTTTTATTTTGATACTTTGTGAGCAACCTCGTGAAAGAAAACTCAAACAATAATAGTATGACTCTGATTCAGAGACAAAACAAACATGAGGTGGGGAGCAAAGTATCACTGAATTAGGCCCAGAAGATCTAAATCCGAGCTTAACTATTTGATTTATTTATAGACTCTTGTGCAACTAGAGAGGCCTCTGTTTCCTCATCCATAAAAACAGGAATAATTAATGCCTATATTGAATGATAATTAGTGTATGCAAAAGGGCCTGGTAATTTATGAATTGCAAGGAATATTAATATAACTTTAAAAATCCTCCTTGTGTAGCAGGACATCAATTTCACTTTCCTCTCTTTCTCTCCCCCTCCCTCCCTTTCTCTCTTGTTCTCACTGTTTGGCAGTAAGTTTTATTTTTCTATTTGCTTAAGAATCATCTAAAAAGATTAAAATGAAAAGATGAAAGGAAAATGGAATTTAAAAATAACAGATATGTGGCCTTGCCATCAACATTTCCATATTTAGTTGCCAGCAATGTTTGTGCTTCTGGTTTCTCTTCTGTTCAGTCCAACCCCTGTCCCAATGGAGGTGTGTGCTATTCCACCTGGGATGATGTCTCATGTTCCTGCCCTCCGAACACAGCTGGCAAAGCCTGTGACGAAGCTCAGTGGTGTGAACTCAGCCCATGTCCACCCAAAGCCCAGTGCCAGTTGGTGCCTCAAGGATTTGAATGTAGGTAGAGTTCTAATGTGTTGTCCATCCAATTAAGCTGGGCATTTCAGTTGTTCCAGGAGGAACTGCAGAAGAATATAGACAAAACCAGCTGTCACTTATTAACTATGAGCACTCTGGCAATTCACTTAAGCTCCATAATCTAAAGCATCCTCACCTGTAAAATGGGCATAATGTCTACTAAGTTTCTGTGTGATGATTATGTGATTTTTTTGTGTGTAAAGAACAAAGCACATTACATGCTCAATTAATGCTCACTATTATTATTTCCCTCAATTGGAAATGTTGTCCTGCCCATCTTTAGTATCACAGAACAAACTTTCCCAAATTTTAGCAATTTGAGTATTATATTCACAATTTTTTACCTATCCTTGTACAAGCTACGCTATTACTTATACTCAGTCTTCTCTCCTACTTCAAATGATGCACAGTCCAATCTATAGCCAACCATTTATATATGTACTAAATTCTAATCTCTTTCCCATACTCAGAGGTTTACTTCTAAAGTTTTCTCTCACTCCGTCATCACCAATTTTTACATCAGCATATAAACATACTGTCAAATTGCCTCACTACAAAAAAATGTCCCTTTGACCCCTGCATTCCCACCAGCTCCCATCACATTTTCTGCTTCCTTTTATGGTGAAAACTCCTCTCAAGAGTTGTCCTCAAGATATCTCCAACGTCTCACTCCATTGTCTCGGGCTCCAATACATCACCACCACCTTTATCTTGAACTTTCTTAACCTAGAGTTTTACATGGTTGCCTTCTTCACTTCATTCAAGTTTTTACCCAAATGTCCTTTTACTTGGCTTTCTTGTTCTTCATATCTTGTGTCATTCCTTAGTATTTTGTTAAGGTTGTAATAATTTATTTGTATATATAAAATTTGTATATATATATATATATAATTTTAGTTTTTTTTAAGGAGGTATCGGAGTTTGAACCCAGGACCTCATACATGGGAAGCAGGTGCTCAACCACTGACCTATATCCACTCCCCATTGAGGGTTGGTTTTTTTTTCATTTGTTTTTTTTTGTTTGTTTGTTTTAAGGAGGTACTGGAGATTGAACCCGGCACCTTGTATATGGGAAACAGGTGCTCAACCACTTGAGCTACTTCCACTAGCTAATTTTTATATATCATCTCTTTCCTCACTTGAATGTAAGTTTCATGAGGGAAGGTGGGTTTCTGTTTAGTTCTTCATGTTTCACTTAGCACTTAGAATGGTACCAAACACAGTAGGTTCTCAATAAACATTTGTTAAAAGAATAAATCAACATTATTTTTCTTCAAGTTATCTTAGCATTTTTACTTAACTTCTCTAGATATTAAGTACATTATCTGCTTACAATAAAAATATACTCAAAATACCTTGGTAAACACTGCTCTAAAATAATGGAATGGAACTATGGGACAGATTGACCTTGGTTTCATAGCAACAATATCCTAGTCAGGCTGAGTCGCTAAGTTACTAAGAATATATTTACTTTCACTTTTCTATATTTTAAATATATATATATATATATTAAAAGACTAGCTAAAGCACATCACACTTTATATATACTTGTTTTCTAGAACATATTTATTTTTATGTTTCATATAAAAGAAAAAGCATGATGAGTTGGCATAAAGAATGTAACCCAGTTTCTAACATGGCACAGAATTTTAGATGCAACCTTTCTCATTGCTCTACCTCTGCACTGTTTTCAAAAGACTTCAACAATTTATTAATTATTATTTTTATTGTTAATCCTTTGACACAAATGCTAACATTGCTAATCCCAGCAGTTTTCTATGAAGGGGTTTAAATCGTTTTGAACATTTTCATGAATACAATTCCTAAAAACACTGGCAGCCCAAGAATAATAATGCAGATGTGTACCATTCTTCAGTACACATAAAGCAGTTTAGAATCGAGATACATATGCACCTAAAAGAAATGAAGTGGCTCCTCACTGTGATAACATTGCTGCTGCAGAGAGAGTAGAAAGTCTGGCTCTGACCTCCCCAAAAGTCACAGTAACTTAAAAAAATATATAAATGTCTGTGTCTAGTGAAGAGACAAATTGTAAATCAATAGGAAGAGTGAAATTTTCATAATTGACAAATATAAATGCGAGGATTCACTTTTATTACCTTGTATAATTTTAATTTTATGTGATTTTATGACCCTATTGTATTTTTTTTTTCAAGTAAACTATATTGAGAAGATTCAGTCCAGTAGAAAAGTACACAGCTCATGTATTGCCCTGAATTTCCCTTCAGGATTTTAACTATCTCTGTCTCTGAATCCTAACAGAAAACCAAGAATTAAAAATGTATGACCCACCTTACACACAGGTGTGTTCATTTTGCAATGTTTTCTGAGCAAGGGCAAATTATAAATATGGATGTATATTGTGACTTTCTCCCATAAAACAAGAAGTGATTTCCGTGTGCTCAGCAGTGTTAGCAAATGAGTTTATATAGTGCTTCCACACAGTGTTCTTCCTTTAGCATTTGGAGAGCTAATGAGATTTGCCCTTTTAACATTTATTTAAAGATATGTAATGAGACAGTTGTTGCTCTTTCGCTCCCTAACCCCTCACCCAAAACCTGGTAGAAAAAAACAATGGAAAGCTATAAAAACAAGTGGAATGTTAATCCAATCAAATACCACGTGGATTAAACACTTGAATAATAAAGTTTGTTCTCCTGTTCTTGGCCTCAGTTTCATAGCAACAACATCCTATTCAGGCTGAGTCGCTAAGTTACTAAGGCCAAGGGGAGAATACATTACCTCACTTTCAAGAATAAAGCATGAAGGAGTTGGTTTTATAGATCATTCATTTTGTCATTGTTTGCTGAGGACACGCTATATGGCAAGCACTGTTCAAGGCACAGAGATTTAGAGACAGTCTAGACAGAGAAGGACCCTGATCTTACAGAGCTTATGTTCTAGTGTAGAAAGACAGTTAAAAAACAAGTAAGCAAATAAACAGTATAATCTCAAATGGTAATACCTACCATGAAGAAAATCCAGCAGTGTGATGGGACCGAGAGTGGTTGCGGAGAGAGAGCTATTTTAACTCGCATAGTCAGGGAAGCTTCCAGAGGAGGTAACATCTGATATCAATGTTAAGAGCCAGGCATGAGAAGGTCTGGGGAAAGAATAGTTCAGGCATAAGTAACAAATATAAAAGACTTGGATTGGGACCAGGCTGGTGTCTGCAAAGAACAGCAACATTTTGCTGTGGCTGCAGAATACGAAGGAAGAAGAGAGCAGTAGTAAATGGAATTGGAAAATTAGTCAGGGATCAAATCACAGAGACTCATGTAGCCCATATATAGGACTTTGTACTTCATCCTAGAAGTTTTGGTAGCCAGTGGAGGTCATGAGTTAAGGAGTGTGGTATTGATTTGCAGGGCGGTGGAAGCAGGGTCACAAAGAAATAATTAGAATAATACTTTCCTAAGAACGATGAGCATTTTGTGCAGTGCCCACAAGCACGGCAGAGATAGTGTTTTAAGGACAAATGCTACTAAAGGTGAATAAGAACATGGAATTGGTCATGGGATTGACTAACACAGAGATCACTGAGATCTTGACAAGAGTGGTTTCAGTGAAGTGGCAAAAGCCTGAGTGGCATATATGACAGAGAGAGTGTGAGATGAGGAAATAGAGATGATGAAAAGGTGAAAAGGAGTGGGACCCAGTGCATGTACGAGGGGCTGGCTTTGAAGAGGAGTAAGGACAGTTCATCCATTATAACAGGAGGGAAGACAGACTGGATGCAGATGCTGTTAGGTTTACAGATTTGGTGGAAATCTAAGGCAGTTCTTATGTCTTTCATTTTCTCAAGAAAATATCAAGGAAGATCATCAGCTATGATAATATTAGATTTTTGAAGAGATAGAACAGGTTGTGAATTAATGACATTGTAGAATGGGAAAAATAGTTTAATGGAGAATTCAGTAAGACTGCCCCAAAGTGCTGAGCTCATATATAATATGTGAGCATAAATTTAAAGTGAGAGCAATTGAAGTGATTGTATATTTGTCTGCAGCCACATGCAGCTTCTTGGGTATAGGCACCCAATTTTGCCACGTAGGTAAGTAAATCAGTCATTTGAAAAACTGCTTTTGACTGCTTACTGCTCAGTTTAATCAGTATCCAGACTCTACTTTGTCACCAGAACTGTATTTGTGATTGCTTGGTGCTCAATTTCTTTATGTATAAAATGGATAATCAATTCTTTATTTGTGGAAGCAAAGAAAAGATAAATATTTTTGTTCATTAAGATTTAAATGGAAAATGAAATATATGGTTTGGATTTTGGCATCAGACCAATCAGGTTTGGCATTCTGGTTCTATTATTTATTAGCCACATGACCGTGAGAAAATTACTTAACTTCTATGAGTCTTGATTTCTTCTTCCATAAAATGGAGATGTTAATAATAATACCTGCATGTCAGTCTTCTGTATTAGCAATAGCATAGAGGCAATCAGCACAGTGATGCTAGCATGTAGCAACTGCTACATGCTATGGTCTTTGGCATGATGCTCATCCTATTAACAAAAGTCTTTAAGCAAACGTTAGGGCTTTAATAAAGTTGCTGATCAGTTTTGCCTTCTCTCTTTAGGTGTTGCAAATGCTGTTTTTAATGGACAAAGCAGTGAAATATTATTCAAGAGCAATGGAAATATTACCAGAGAACTCACCAATATCACATTTGGTTTCAGAACCAGGGATGGAAATGTGATAATATTGCATGCAGAGAAAGAGCCTGAATTTCTTAATATTAGCATTCAGGATTCCAGATTATTATTTCAGTTGCAAAGTGGCAACAGTTTTTATATGCTGAGTCTGACAAGTTTGCAATCAGTGAATGATGGTGTATGGCACAAAGTATTTCTCTCTATGACTGACCCACTGGCCCAGGCCTCCACGTGGCAAATGGAAGTTGACAATCAAGCACCTTCTGTGACCAGTGCAGTTGCTACAGGAAACCTCAACTTTTTGAAGGATGATACAGACATTTACGTGGCTGACCAAGCTTTTGAAAATATGAAGAGCCTTCAAGGGTGTCTAAGTACAATAGAAATCGGTGGCATTTATCTCTCTTACTCTGAAAATGCTCATGGTTTCACTAACAAACCTCAGGAAGAACAGTTTCTCAAAATCTCTACAAATTCAGTAGTTTTGGGTTGTTTGCAGCTAAATGCCTGCATCTCCAACCCCTGTTTGCATGGTGGAAATTGTGAAGACATCTATAGCTCTTATCACTGCTCCTGTCCCTTAGGATGGTCAGGGGCAAACTGTGAACTCAACATTGACGAATGCTTTTCAAGCCCCTGTCTCCATGGCAACTGCTCTGACCGAGTTGCAGCCTACCACTGCAGGTGTGAGCCTGGATACACTGGCGTGAACTGTGAAGTGGATGTAGACAATTGCCAGAGTCACCAGTGTGCAAACGGGGCCACCTGCATCAGTGACATTAATGGCTATTCTTGCCTCTGTTTTGGAAATTTTACAGGAAAACTTTGCAGGTGAGCTTAACATCCATAGGAAGTTTGGTCTCTAGAGCGATGCTCTACATCTTCTCAAATTGGAAAACTCTCTCCTCAAGGTGTGCATATATAGGCTGCACTGAACAGGGGTGACATTGGTCATTTCTGTTTTTCTTTGGTCATGTAAAGACAGACTTGAACTTGATGGGATGTTCTACAAGAATGGTACTTTTCAACCAGATTTCCAAGTGTAAAGTTTTCTCAGTCACCTTTGTTAGAATGGGACTCATGACCTACAGCCCCAGAGTCTGACAGCCTTAAAGCCCCAGAGAAAAACACATGACCAATATATGCCCCAAAAAAACCCGAATTTTAGTCTTTTTAGGGAAGGCATGACTCTTACTCCTAAAATAGGGACCTGGGTTATTTCAGGCTGATAAATATTATAAAGTCCCAAAAGAGCTCCATTAAAATACAATTTCAAAAAGGTTAGTAGCATGACTCTCATACAAACATAAAATGAACATCTGTTGACAATTTTATTTTATTCATTAATTAATGAGGGAGCCAGCAAGATATAAAAACCAGCTCAAATGACAGTCTAAAGAATATGTATATATTCTTTATATATGTTTATAAGAGGATGAGGAAATGAATTTGCTAATAGAATAATAATTCTATAGGGCAAAAAATTAATACTTGGAATCATTTTCTACGGTGTGAAATCAATTATATCACTACACACAAATTCATTTGCTTTTCTGTGAACAAGATTCATCTGTATTGATACCATATTCTACAACTGAGCGTTGTAAAATAGCTTAGTAAAGAAACCCTAAGGCATACATCCTTACAAAATAAGGTGTTCCCAGAGGGTCTACTACATAACACCTGTCATTCCACTAAAATATCACCTAGTAATCTCTTTGGCCCGTTTCAAAGTAGCTCATAATTTTTCCTAAAACTACAAAAGTGGTATTTTTGTTCTGGTAACCACCTCCAATTTATGTTATATAAACAGAGATGAGAATGAATATTTTCCTTCCAAGTCACGCTGCTTCAATATTTCCATGTAAGTATAAGATGTTGTTTTTATAACTTATATACTGATTAAATTCACTAAACAATTGAGTCATTATGGGGAGGTGAGAGGGTATTATTAACAAGTAATACGTTCCAGGGCTTTGGCAAGAACACCTGGAGTTAGGAGTTTGTGGACTTTATGCTAATTCAGAAATGGTACCTTAATTGGATGAATCTCCTAGATAGAGATAACATGTAGTCATATCTACAAGAAATTGTATATATCTTCATAACATTTATTGTTTTTCAGAGCCTTTGAAAGCAAGGCATAGTGTTAGGTGCCAAGTGTTGTCATTCCAATGAGATGTTACTTCCCATGTGTTAACCTACTCATTTGGGGGCAGGTAAGCTGCCTGTTGAAAAGCAAGAGAAAGTGAGGATCAAAATCAATAGTACTGCCATAAGTAAAACAAACCCTGTATGCCCTAGTAGAAAC
>PVKH010016303.1:0-15785 GCA_004027955.1 Chaetophractus vellerosus
ACATCTGACCATGACCCTCCAATTCTTAAAACACACTAACAATTCCCAAATGTCTGCAGAGCACAGCCTAGGTAAACTGGCATGATTTAAAACACCTTTATGAACAGGTTCCTACCTGCCTCCCAGGCTCATTTCCCATTATTCTTTACCTTGCAGTATAAACCCATGGCAAGCCCATCATTTACTCCGTATTTCATGCCTTTTCCCAGGCTGTGGATCTTGCTTGCCAACTTCTCCTCTTGCCAGAGCTGATGCATGCTTTCTTCCTCTTATCTTTTGCTGTCTCTTTCATTTCCCACAGTTGTGATGTGCCTTTTCTCCACGCTTATGTGCAAACCTTTATCCTCACAAGTATGGTGCTTTATCAAAATCCATAACTGCTCTTGTTTTAACTAAACTGTTAACTGGTAGGTGTTGTATTCCCAGCCTAGGTTCTGGCACAGAGAAGATGCCCAGTAAATGAATATTTTCCTAATGATTTAATTGGGAAAGAAATAAATAAACCAGACTCTGTAGTAGTCTTTTCTGCCTAGCCAGATAGGAATATGCTTTACATTAAAACTTAAGGATGACAACTCTATCCTATGGTTTATATTGCCCAGCTTGCAGACCATAGGTGCTTACCAAATGATTGTCAACTTGCATTAAGCCCTCTACTGCATCTTCCCTAGAGTTGTAAATTCCAGAGCTAAAATTCATTTTAGTCAACACCCTCATGTCACATAACACTGGCCTAAAGGGAGGCACAGCTAGATAGTGGCTTAAGAGTAAACTTGGTTTCTTGTCTCCCAATCAAGGGTATTGTCACCATTTTTAGACTGGGACTATGAGTTGAAAAATTGAGGGTTAAAAATTGAGGGAAAAGTAAATAGAAGAGTAAAATATACAAATTAATAAAGTTTTGTTTTGGAGAAAAATTAGAGCAAGAAAAAATTTGAAGTACCTAAGATCTGTACCGTTTTGTTAGATACTACTGGGAATGCAATTCTTTAAGAAAATTGGACTTTGCTGTTCAGCTTTAGATTCATTTGATGACTTAAGGCTTTCCAAGTTGAATAGTGTTAAGTAATTGTAAGTATGAAGCTACAAGCGAAATCAAAAGGCAATACCAGTCAGAGTGATACAGATAGTGAGTTTTGTGCTAAGAAACAGCACAGCGATGAGAACTTGAAGGATGAGTAGGAATTGGTTAGGCTGAGTGAAGGTTGGAGGCTGAACAAACACAACATGGCTGGACAGCTTGGGCCTGTTCTAGTTGGGGCTGTGCCTAGGGGATTAGTAGGAAGAAAGTTCTGGAAAAGTAGGTTGGGCAAGATTTGGAAAGACCCCAAATGCAAATTCAAAGTTTAGATTAATTTATAGGTGACAAGAATCCATTACATATTTTATATAATTTTCATATTTTGCATGAATATGAAAATTGTATTTGGGGACAGTGAATCTGGTATTGATTTATACAATGAAGTACAGTAAAAAGTGTACATGTGAGTCATGACATGAGAGGTAATAAAAGCCAGTCTAGAATTATAAAGTTGAGAGTGGAAAGGTTAAGATGGATATAAAAAAATAAAAATAATCATCATCACTAAAATTGTAAATGCTCCCTATTAATTAAGAATTTTTTAAGCATCATTTAGTCCTCACAAAAAGCCGTCATGGATCAAACACAGGCACCTGAGATAACCCAGGCTCAGCAAGGTTAGGTAACTTGCCTGAAGCCACACTTCAGAGATTCAAACCCAGTTCTGTAGAAAACTCACACTGTTTCCACTACATTGCTCTGCCTCTTGGCCAAATGAGTAAATACATGTAACAAACACACATGGCCCAAACATATGCGGTTATCGTGCACTTCCTCAAGATCTTCTTCAAGCTTTCCTGTCTCTGATGAATATGGTAGAATCAGGAAGGAGAAACACAGCTATGTGTGTGCGAAGGATTGAGTTCTCCTTTATCTCCATTTGTAAGCCAACTCGAACTAAACAATGTTGCCAAAAATCACCTGAAGCTCAAGAGGCCCAAGAGCCACTATATTTTATTTGCTGAAACCACCAAAGATGTCCCATGTGAGTTCTGTCTAGGGCAGCCTACTACAAATTTTATTTCCTAAAAGGATGTTGATGCCCGTGGTAGGCTGGATAACAGACCCCTAAAAGATATCCACATCCTCATCACTGGAACCTGTGAATGCTACTTTATTTGGCAGAAAATTCTTAGCAGATGTGATTTCATCAAAGATCTTGAGATAGGGAGATTACCCTAGATCATCTGTGTGAGCCTTCAATGCAATGACAAGTGACTTTTTTTTTTTAATATTTATTTATTTTATTACATATCTCCCCTCCCCACCGCTGCGGCGACGCGCCAAGACTGGTCACTGTGCAGGTGTGGCTTTCCCCGCTTGTGGGCGGCTTCTGCTTCCATTCACGGCCGGCTCTCAGTTCGCGGGTGGCTGGCTGCGCTCCATTCGCGGGCGACCTGCCCTGCCCGTGGCGGCTTTGCCCTGTCCGTGGCAGCTTGACAAGTGACTTTATAAGAGAGAGGCAGAGGGAGATTCCACACAAAGGAAAAGGAGAAGGCTAAGTGACCACAGAGGCAGAGAATGGAGTGATGTGACCACAAGCTAAAGAGTGCTGGTAGCTACCAGAGGCTGGAAGAGGAAAAGGATGGATATTCCCCTGGAGCCTCCTGTGCAATCTTAAAACACCTTGATTTCAGCCCAGTGGTTTTGGTTTTCTGACTTCCAGAACTCTGAGAGAATAAATTTCTATTGTTTTAAGCCACCAAGTTTGTGGTCATTTCTTACAGTAGCCACAGGAAACTAATAAGATGTTCAAATGAAGTTAGATTACCGAAAACACAAACGCCCTGAAAATTTGATAATACATCATTGGATGATGCCTTTTTAGAGAAAACAAGGGACTGTGGTGTCTCCCTCTTGGCAGTATCTTAAAGGGGATTTGCATTGACTTGGTAAACTTAGAATTGTTTACTCCACGTGCAGACCATTTTACAGTAATTTCTTCCATTACTGCCCATATTTTCTCTTTGCCTCTATTTAGGTTGCCACGATTACAGGTTTGATTGGTGTTAAGACGTTAGAATTGACAAAATAGAGGAGTGCTAATAAAATGGTGAAATGTTCTGCTATCGAGTTACTGAACCAATGCAATGGTTTATAACAGCATGATGAAACAGAATAATTGAATACTGTGATGAATTTGTGATATTAAAATTTTGATGGTTTTAGAGTTATAAATGATATGAGTGTTATACGGTAATGCCATGTTCCTTTCACCCACAGTCTCGGTGGGACGGCTTGACTGGTCGTATCACCTTCAATAAAACCGATGGCTTGAGGAAAGATTTTGATCTGGACATTATCAGCCTCAAAGAAGAAGGAACTGAAAAGGTAACCTCCTGGAAAATAAGTAAATAAAATAAATATCAATGCACAAACATTTTAGCAAAATTTCACATGCAAGTTAAAAATGATTCTTTCAGTGTTTGCATTTACATCTAGTTTTCGAGATCTCTCACCTTCAAATAGATATTGAACGACTCAATTCTTGAATTGCAATTGCTATTAATAGCAATACTAACTAATGTTTATATAGTGCTTGGTTTAGAAGGCAAGATTGCATATATTATTGCATGTATAATCTTATGAGTGGGAGTTATTAACCCCATTTCTCAAAGGATTTAAGAAGTTGAGTATAAACTGGGGAAATCAGAAGCTGCCAACAGTTTTTCGATGGAATGGCATACATGGTTACTGAGAAATTAATTTCACTTGCATAACATTTTGATATTGGTCATGGTCAAACAGAATAAAGTAGGATGGAAATGGCTTACCAGAGCAAATTAACGTTGCATCCTTAATTTTAGAAGGAAAATTGCTTTAAAGGTGTATTTGAATGCTGGGTTCATTTTGAGGATAATTTTAGATGTAATATTCAATCTCTCAAAGCTTAGTTAGTATATAGTGCAATGCAAATGCAAATTATTTACTTAAATGATAACAATAATGAATAATAATAAAATAATTTCTCTTCTCAGTATATTATATTATACCAATTTTAGGTGGAATAATATTTTGAACCCCCTCCCCCACAAGTATCCAAATATCTGGACATCACATCTCTATAATCCCACATTTTATCCCACTGTACTGGAGAAGACAGCGTGCTTAATGCAAAAAAGTGGCAGTGGGAACACTCAATTGTTGGCTTAATTTGAAATATTTGAATTGATTTTTAAAATGTGGTGAGGTTTTCATTTCTGTTTTGTTGCTTTTGTTAACTGGGACACATTCTTTTTTTTTTTTTTCCCCAAATAGGCCCTACCTACCTCCCCTCCCAAATTGCATTAATTGAAACAAACAACATTAATTAGGCTGAATGTAGTAGAAGGTAACAACTGATGTACAAATGTTTGAGGAAAATAATTAGTTTGCAGCTTTGAGAGTAAACAGTATACATGCAGGTTTCCCATTTCAAAAATGCCCCCTCTTTCTCTCTCACTGGGGCTGTGCTTTCACCCTGATTTGCCTGTCTATTGAATTAACATGTTCTGACAGCACAAAGCATCCACCTGGCCTCCATAATGGGATGTGGGATCTGGGCTGGAAGGGACAAAAGAAAAGAAAATCATACTTATTATGGACTAAAAGCCTGTAATGTTGCTTTATTTTTTTTTAAGAAAATGTCTGTTTCTGTATGCAGGCCCCTTTCTCCCCCTTTCCACTCTGCTTAATGTACAGAACTGGAGTGGGAAGAAAAGCCGTTAAAGAAACATCTTTTTGGCTCAGATGGGTGATGAAATAGACAGAGCTATTGTTATGCTTTCACAGCTATTTATACATTGCAATATTATGCACACTCTGTTGGCGTTTTTCCATCAAAGGCAAAATCAAATTAGATGAAAGCATTTTTTTGGTTTGTTTCTTATCTCTTCATTGTTTGCAATAACTTTTCTTTCTCCAGGTGACTGGGGCCCAATTCTGGAGAAGGCTGTTTGGGTCTTAGGGCAATGGGGAAAGACAGCCCACCTCTCTCAGGAGCCAATCTTTTCTTGTCAGCCTCTCAGGCTGTCTACAGGGAAAATTATTGGAAAAGGCCCATTTTCTCATACTCACTCAAGTTTCTACTGCCTGAAAGCCCAAAATCAAAGAAAAAGTCATTGAACATGCTTTCTTCTTTTAGATTAAAAGATATGTGTGCTATTGTATATATATATTGTGTATATATGAATCTGTATGTGTGTGTGTGTGTGTGTGTGTGTATATATATATATATATATAATTTTAGCTATGAATGCCGTGAACGGGTCTTAAGGACATGGTGGAAACCCTTTAATTTTGTGGAATAGCTGTGTCATCTTTTTGGTGGTGTGAAAGAAAAAGTGACAATCATATTTTACCAACTTATGAAGCAACTTATGCCTGTCCCAAGTGTTTGGTTCATCTCTTTACTATACCTGTGTCAGGCTTTATTTTGAATTAAGATGCAAGATCCCAGATAATGGGCAGGGAATATTGCACTGTTAACAGTAACACACCATGGGACATTTTGGGTTCTATGCTTTGTTTTAATTAAGTGCTATTTTTATTTTTCCCTCTGAAAACCAAGGCTGCTGGCGAAGTATCTAAACACTTATATAAAGTGTGGAAGAAGGTTTGTACTCGGACAAAAACTGCAAGAACCCAGGGGGTGGGATGGGGAGTGTCAAAGAAAAAGCTTGCAACCTTTCAATTTGCTGGACCAGTAGATCTCCATTTGCAGTTTAGAGGCGCTTTTCTATGTAAAGGGAGAAGGGGGGGTGATTGAATATGTTCTCTCTCCACAACATTACCAGTGAATTGAAAACAGGCTTGCAATGGATTAAATAATGATGGATTAAGCATTTCCCCCTGGATTACTTTTGTTTTTCCCAGACCGAATCAGTCCCTATTAGGAATGAAAGTGGGCAACTGCCACAAAAGCAGACAGTGGCGCATTTATATTCCTTCCCAAATCGCTAAATATGTCCCCTAAGGGGCGTGAGGACAGCAATAGGTTAGATCCATCAGACTAGTCAGATAGGCTAAGGCCTCATAAGGCTAGGGCATCTCCTTCAATGCCACCACCAAAAAATATGAGCCACTTTCGGAAATTCCCTTTGCTTATGAGCTATCTTTGTTTTTCGTATAATCTTTGCCAGGGCATAATGTCTCACAATTTGTTTTAGAACCACTGCTTCCCGAGGACAAAAACATTAACGACTTTGGAAGGGCAATAAAATTATCTTGTAAATTATAACACCCACTATTGCATAGTTTATTGTACAGAATCGTGTTGCCAAAGAATTTGCACCCATTTATATAAGCAAATGAGAGACATTAAAATACTTGGATCAGGAAAGTAGCCCAGCAATAGGCAAACATTGTTTTTCATTCTCTCTCTCAAAATAGTTACTAAAATATCTACTGACTGATGGATGGACTTTCAATTACTTCAGGTTGTTCAACTTGAACAATTTTGTCAGATTCACTCTCATCTTTCAAATTCTCAGTGAAGTCGCAGAAAATGTAAACAGTTGCTCCCTGTGGTCAAAAATCTTTTCCCCCTCTTGGTAGTACTCAGTTGATGAGCTCACAATTTTCCTCCTTTTAAGTCTAAAAAACCTCTGGTTTAATAACCTTGATTTAATTTGCAATGAACCAGGCTACCAAGGGCACGTGGAAGGCGATTCCAGCTCCTCGCTGCTGGTAAATAGATGAAGAGTCTGACACCCAGAAAGAGGCTTATTATTACACTAATCCTCCCGGCACTTTATGCAACGTTGAATTAATTCAAACCAAATACCCTAGGGAAGGAAACCCAAGCTCTGAAATTGCACCAAAGGGGAGGGAATGTCCTTCATTTGTCACTCACCGGCATTAATCCACCCTCGCTTCCCACAGATGTAACTTTTTGGTCTCCCTCCTTCACGCCTTTATGCCTCTACCTGTTTCCTTCCTGATAACCCACCGTTCCCCACACTGTAATTTGGACACACAACGGTGTGCTGCTCCATGCCACGGCTCTTCCTCGCAGCAGGCTGAGTGCCAGTTCATGAGGCCTTTTCAGGCCCCCGAAGCCCAATATACTTTCCTAAAAGACACTGTCTGAAAATAGAAGGGTTCACACCCATCACATCTAGTTTCCAAAACCTCTTCTCAGCCCTCTGAAGTTTCTTAGATCAGAATAGTTCACCTGAAATCCTTTCCAAAAGAGGGCCATGGCCATCTTAACGAAGCCTCTCACTAAAATCTGTGCTAATAAGGCTCCTGATAATGGAAACAGATACACCTTTTAGTTCTCCTCCTAGATACTTAGCTATTTCACGCAGCAACTTTGGATATTGAATTTATGTGAATCGCTCTTTAGATTTGGAAGATAGATTCAGGTCACTTTCTGCACATCCTCTTGTCTCATCTTGTGTTTTTTAAAAGTTTGCTTAATGTCATTTGGACACTCGTTTTCAAATGCTTCCCTCCGTTGTCCTAGATAATAAATAGCTGCTCCTTCGTACAGGCTTACAAAGTAAAAGAAGGCAGGACCAGACAATTTAGCTTTTGAGTGCTTCTCCCCACAAATAATTGATCCACCCCACACTGCTTCTCCCTGGTAAATTACTGCTGTCTGCTCTCACTATGCAGTTTGGAAATTGAGGTTCTGCTCCCTGGAGGCATTCTTTCAAGGTCATAGAACAGGACTGAAATGCTAAAAGTCTAGGCAGCTGGTTGACTGCTCCCCTCCTCCCAGTACTTGTGAATCCGAAGGTCTCGCTTCTTCAGAGGCACAGATTCATTTGCTGGCAATATGTTCATTTACTTCAATTAATAGTACAACTAGTCAACACCCTAAATTTAAAAAAAAAAAAAGACTATCATTTTGCTGATTAAGAGGTTTGACAGTAGAAGGCTGAGATAATTCAAATTGAGTATGTACGTTATCCACTTCTGAGAAATAGATTATTTCATTTTGAAACTTTTTTAGTCCAGGAACTTCTGCTATGCAGATAGTAGTAAAAAGTATTTTCTTGTTTTAAGGAGAAAAATTCACATTGAATGGGACCCTGTGACTCATTTGATTGGAAATGCAGCAGCAATGCTTTCCTACCTTCTGTCCTTTGAGTAGGGCTAGTAAAAGAAATGAAAGCCAAACGTCGAGCTGTGGGGTATACTTGTCTACACTTTTAAGATTGTATCTTAGACGGGAATGCTATTAAGAGGTCATTCAACACTGCCATTTTCAAGTATTAGTACAGTTCATTTAAACATGCACACACGCTTAACATGAGCAGATATGAGTTAAAGAGAACACAGTCCAATACTTAATGAATTGGCTGAAAACACAGTTATTTTCTTCACCTTTCAATATTTAATTAAAAATTAGGTTCTATTCTCCCCAGTGCAAGGTTTAATCAGAAGTATAGCCAGGGCCCAATTTATCCCTGGTCTTCATAGAGTTAGAAGTCAATTATTCCAACCTAAAGCATAACATTGGATGAAGACCTTAGGGTCTCTGGTGTGTTTAGCCTGGGTTATGTTTTCTAGAAGCAAGGGTCCCTGACTCTAAAAAATGTGAGAGAAAGGGTGGGGGTTAAGAAGAGAGACTGAAATGTCCTCTTTCCTGAGTTTAAAATCAGCCAGAGAAAACGGAATCATCTTCAACCAACAGACATATATTGCATGCATTCTAAATGACAGGAATCACGTTAGATCCTGGTAATTCTACATGATTATTTAGGGCACTGTCCTGTACCCCAATCCTACCTTTGGTACCCTCTCTTCAGACAGGATCACAATACTTTCAAATGCATAAACTACCTCCATTCCTCAACCCCAGGAAGTAAAATATTCTACCTAGACCAGTCTCCTTTACCTCTCCCATCCATTTTCTCAAGTAACCTTCCTTAGGGATGGGGAGAGAAAAAAAAAAAAACAAAAAACAAAAACAGTGACATTGAATTAGTTTACACAAATATGTGAACGGGGGATAGCCCTTGAAACTTCCTCAAAGCACTTAAGATTCTAAAAAGGGTACTTGTCAACCTAAATGAATTTCCAGCTGCTGAATTTCAGCAGTAAATCAAAGCAAAGGATTAGAAAAGGAAAGAAGAAAACTAACAATCTACGAGCTCATCGGAAGAGTCTATTATCTCCATTTTGCTGATGAGGAAATTGAGGCACAGCAGGATTAATTAAGTTGCTGAAGACCACACTGCTGGTGCCTTGAAACGCTAGAATCTGGGCAAAATCTATCTGCAGAGCTCATGCTCTGTCCAGCTCACCAGACATCCTCCCATCGGGAGAATGTATTTAAGCATCAAGCAGAGGCCCATTCTGTCCTTCCCAGAGTATGTCCAAGTATTAGTGTTCCTAAAACCACCCCCGTTTTCCATATCTTCTGCCCCTTATCAGCTTCTGAATTTAAAAAATAATCATTAATGACTTCAGGTTCTTTTACAACAATGCAAGCTTGAAGAAGACAATCACTCTGGCAGGCTTTTGGATGTCCTTTATTATCACTGATCATTTGTACAGCTCTTAAAATCTGCACTTTCACAAACATCACCAGGTCATTCCATCTTCTCAATACCCCTATATAGTACTTTACAGTTAGAGAAGCAAAGCCCAGAAAGGTTAGCATCTTGTCCAAGGTCTCACAGCACCCGAATCTGCCTAACATTGAAGAACACCTGCAATCCACCTCGCCAGGCCAGTAAGTAAACACCTACAGGAATGCTTCAGACAAATAGCTCCATTCCCCAAGACTCTCCTGTGCCTCGCCAGAGGCTAAGCAAATCATTATACTTTCTGGACCTAATAACCCAGGAGTGATGTGACCACTAGGGAAAATTATGGGTCATTATTTTTTAAAAGAGCAATGGTCTTCACTAAATAGCAATCACTATGGCTGGTTCTATGCTAGAAAGATCAATGACCAATAAAAGACAGTACCTTCACAGAAGGAGGTCATGGTGTGGATGGACAGGACAGGTAAACATACGATAGCAGTGGAGGATGCCAGGTACTATGGCAGATATGAACAGAGCCCTACTAGAGGCCAGTATTGGCTCCCCAATGGAGATAGCCCCAAAACTTCATCTACTGCTTATTGCACTTTTTAATCCAATTTATCTTTCCCTTTTCTATGTCCAGTCTCTCCACGATCCACCCTGCTCAAGCCATCCCATTCTTTATACGCTTTAAAGGCACTGATAATTTAACTTTGACAGTATAAGGTTCATGTCAGTAAAATGTAAGCTCCACAAGGGCAGGAATTTTTGTCTGTTTTGCTCTTTGCTGGGTCTGCCAATAACTAGTTTCTGGCACATAACTAGGTGCTCAAAAAATTTATGTTGGGAAAAAAATCTGATACTCAGTGAGGAATTTTTAATTTAGAAAAGAACAATGAGCTTAAGAAATTAAAAACAAAATGACCTACCCCATGCCCAGCCCCAACTAGCACAAATTGTTCATGTACTATGAACTCATTTCTCCATTGTTTCATTTTCCCACATTTAGTAGCTTCCTCTGTGGTGCCCCAGTGGCCTCCTCCCCGAGTTTGAGCTTCTTTGCCCATTCCTGGTGTAGAAGGAGGTCTCTCTTTAGAGTAAATGCTGTTACGGACAGCCAGCAGCCTCTGATGTACTGTGTTCTGTGTAGATTGGGATTTGGAATTCCAACAGTGGGCTTAACATGACAGACGGCAACAAAGACAGGTCCAACAACATCACCGATTCCTTGGCCAACCGTACGCTCATTGTCACCACCATTCTGGTAAGTCAGCTGCATGGAATCCTGGGCATCTGCTCCTGACCCCTACCTCGACTCTCTTTCTCATGCCAGTAACTCTGTCTGCAAATGTCTATTTTTAATTGTGACATGAAAAGCATCGGTATGGGTATGCGTATACTTGCAAGAGGATCGAATGAAAAGTTTTCCAACATTTTTCTGGAGATGCCCCGCCTCCAATCCATTCTCAGCTCTCCTCTGTTCCATTCTCCATCCCCACCCAGCTGGCCTCTCTTGCATTCTGGCTACTGGATGGTTTCACTCAAGGGGAGACCCTGGCAAGAAGCCAGGGAAGTGAGAAAAAGAGAGGTGAGGGCATATCTTCCCCTGCTCCCTCCCTACTGCAACCCAGTGAATGGTTCTGTCAGAGTCTCTGTCCTTCTAGGACCACAGCTCCTGTCCTGTTGATGGCCCCACTTTCAGGATCCAGCTCCCCCTGGGATCTCAGGGCATTCTTTCTTCCCTTACAGCTCCATCTCTGGGTGCTAACAGCTTCCTGCTGGTAACTGCACTCCCCTCTCCTCCCACCCCCTTTTGTCCTGCTCACACCTCTATAAATAGGCCCCTTACCTATAGCTCCCCAAAAACCCAGGTAAGGATACCTCCTGCTTCCTGTTGGAACCCTGACTCATATACCCATCAGGCAATATACATCTGCAGGGTGAACATTCTACTACTTTCTCTGCCACTATCTAAGGGAAATACAGGGCTTTCTATGGTAATTGTATGACCTAACTAGTACTGTATTTGAGGACAAGCCTATATATAAAGGACATATCAGTAGTATAGTAACTATTATAATTTTATAAAATATAATGAACTTTCATTTGGCCATGCTGAGAACTAATTAAAAACAGGTTAATTATTCATAATACGGACATTTAAATTTAAGTTTTTAATAAATACACTTGTGTAAAAATAAATTACATAAATAAGTAATACAGAATTTATTATATAAGTGGGTGAGGAGAAAATGATCAGATGTGAGATTTGAGGTCATTTCATATAAGGGGACTGACAAACAAAGAAAGCATTGGTCATTGGAATAAGATACCCAGAAGAAAAGGAATGAAGGAATGAAAATATATCAGTAATAAGTGAATAGCCAAATTGAGATGAAATTTAGCTGGGAGATGAGAAAATAATAGTATTCAGGAGATAGAACATTTGAGGAATAAGAGAATATATTTGCTAAATTGCAAGCAGGAGAGGCTTTTACAGAAAAGCCAGGAAGGAGGAGCTCCCATTCAAAGAGGTAGGGGGAAGAGGAAGAAAAAATAATATTTGAAGGGTTCTGTATTTGTAGTGGGCATAAAGAAGATGAGTTTAGCACAGACAGAGATGTGAGTGACTGGCATCAATCCTCTCAAATCTTAACAATCATTTTCAAATATCTTATATCTTCAGGCAGCTGATAGAGCTTGTCCATGTAATTCTGCCTTTCATTATAACAGGGTTTTCATATTTGGTTTGTTTCATATAGGAAGAGCCCTATGTGATGTACAGGAAATCTGATAAGCCCCTGTATGGAAATGACAGATTTGAAGGATATTGCCTCGATCTGTTGAAGGAATTGTCAAACATCCTGGGTTTCATTTATGACGTGAAACTAGTCCCTGATGGCAAATATGGAGCTCAGAATGACAAAGGAGAGTGGAATGGGATGGTCAGAGAACTTATAGATCACGTAAGCAAAAAATACATCTCTTAAGTATGGGTCTCATTTGTCTGAAAAACAAATGTGTAATACAAAGAAGTAAAACAAAAGAGAAAAAAATGGCTGAGTTAGTATCAGGAGAAATGTTTAACATTTTTTTGAAAGATAGAATGGGCTAAAAAGTGGTAAAAAACAATCTAGAAATGGAGTTGGCTTACTCTGAAAGAAAATTGAAGATAAAAATTTATGGGACCATCCTTCATACTGAAAAACAAACCTGAGTGATTCTTAAATTAGATGAAGAATTCTTAAAAATTTTCAGCTAGGAGCAAAACCTCATTTTCTCAACTAATATTATGAACAGCCTTCTAATTCCTTGCTTTTGCTCTTTTAAAAGACATCCTCCTGCAATTTTTTTCCTTCATTTAGTTCTAGACTGTATGCATATATGTGGGTGTGAATGCATCTATACCTTCTGGTTTCTCTTTGCTAATAAATATTGATGTCATAAACAACAATTACCTAAATTAACTATTTTTATATTAAAGTCAATTATCACCAGAAGCTTCTTATGTGACACGCCTTAGAAGTCAAAAATAGGGAACCAGATACTTGCAGAGAAGCTAGACAAGCAAGGTAACAATTCCCAACTTGCTTTTGCAGAAGGCTGACCTGGCCGTGGCACCCCTTACTATCACTTATGTGCGAGAGAAAGTCATTGACTTCTCAAAGCCCTTCATGACTCTTGGCATTAGCATTCTCTACCGGAAGCCCAACGGCACCAACCCGGGCGTCTTCTCCTTCCTCAATCCTCTGTCTCCCGACATTTGGATGTATGTGCTCTTAGCCTGCTTGGGAGTCAGCTGTGTACTCTTCGTGATCGCAAGGTAATTTCGAGAACTTACTGCAACAGGCTGAGTTCACTCTCAGATCAACCTGTATGAAGGTTAAAGTGTTCATTTAGAATGGCCTAGTTTGGTGTTCTGCCAGTTTCCTACATCAAAGACAGTCTCTAAATGAATGTTTTCCAATTATTTATACAGGTATTTGAGAAAGGGATGATAAGTTTTTGTATTTGTTTAATTTACCAATATTTCAAGCAACATAAAATGGTTGTTTATCCATTTCCATTCAGTTATATTACAATGAAAGCAATGCCTCAAGTACTTAACCTAAAATGCTTTAATAAAGTAATAAAACGGTACCAAAACACTTGATCTCTGGAACATTTGGTTAAGCAAAACTGAGAAAAAGTTAGCTAAGAATTATCGTAGTAAATAAGAAACATTGGAATAAAACAAGATTGTGACTCCTCAAAAATCAAGAAAAATACTTTGTAAAGTTTATGAAATTTAGTTTTTAAAACATTAGAGAGTTAACAAAAGAATCCTAGAAATAGTCTATGAAAGGAAAGATGGCTAAGACCCTGGAGGCATGAATTCTTTATACCACCACCAAGATTATTCAGTTTAGGTTTTACTTTCTGAGATTTAACTCTATACTTAACCATTCTGCACTATACAATTCTTCAAAGGATTTTTATACCTTTCAGTAGATCATATTTTCTGAATACCTTTGTTGCTGAATTTGAAACACAGGTATTTTATCTTTCTGCTGGCTTAAAACATTTGACAACCCTAGATAAACCATATAAAACTGATTTGCTTTTATATGTCCCCCACTTGTGTTCAATCTTTCTTCCCTTTCAACAAAACTCACTGAACTTTTTCCCTAATCAATTTTTATTTTCCCTCCAGGAATTTCTAAGCGAAATATTTCTTCATGCTAGCCCTTTGTCATTGTCCACTGTCTAGTTTTGATTAATGTCAAGTAACTCTTTCCCTGGCATAATCATAAAAAAAAAGCCTTGGAAAAATAACCCAGGTGGGAAAGGTCTTAAAGATCAAAGTCAAATTGAATAAATTTGTGCTCTGGTTACGGTAAGGATGGCTATTTCCAATAGACAAGCCTGCCCAATCCCTCACTACAAAGGACAAACATGTCTTTTAGTGAGAATGTGATTTATTGCGAGTGCACAAGCAAGAAACTGGGGGAATCTTGCCAAAACCAGTTCAAAGTGAAAATGGGAGCTAGGGTTTTTAAGAGGGGAGGGGGCGGAGAAAAGGGGTAGTTGAGAAGAAAAACAAGTTGAAAAAACAAGTAATGTGTGAGGAGGGTACATGCAGTCCTGTGTTGTGCCAAGCACATACAATTTGTTCGATTGTATCACAGTTTAGATACAGTTATGCAGGTGCAAGGCCTTCATGGCTCCTTTCTCAGATAACGGCTCAAGAATAACAAACTATTTGTCTCTGGGAAAAGTTACAGATTTACACCATACTGTGGTTTTGCTTTGAGACGTTATCTTATTCCTGTAAGCAAAATTGAGAAAGTCCGGTTAATATCCTTCAGGGAACTAAATGCAAAGAGTAAACTTTTAAAATTAGATTAATAGAAAATCAGTTTCAGAATTTTCAAAGCTGTTTAAATAGAAAAATTTCAATAAGCACATTTTCCAGCCATCACTCTCACATGTGGATATTTGATAGGAAATTAAAATTTTCTAGTTTTGTATGCGTTATAAAGCGTGCCGTTACCAAATCCTATATTGTTTCCTAAATTTTGGTCACAAATTAAACTATCTTTACAATGCTCTATTTCTATATTAATTCAGAAAATAAATATTAACAGTGTATATAATGATATTATCCTTTGATACTTTTAAACTTTTGATCAAATTCTAAAATAAATCATTTACCTTTGGGGGTACATTTCTCATTAATAGCTCATAGATAAGTTAATGCTGCCCTAGAATGGTAGTTTATTATAGAAATAGCCCTTAGGTGATGTACCCTCTAACAAGAAATCTTGGCTGACTGGTTGTTCCACCCCTCTGCTTTGGAAAAGTCCACATTTGTTGGATGCTTTAGCGCTAAGAGAGCAATCCAAGCAGCAGAGGGCAAGAGAAGAGTGAGCTTCCGTATTCCCCATTCCACGGTTCCCTCTCAGCAGTGATACTGCTGAGCAGATCAGGCGAGTTAATGTTGGTGAGCAAGTTGGTTATTTATTATGCTGACTTGACCAAAACCAGTGATAGTAAAAGCATGCCAGAAGCATCTGAAAGTTCTCACAAGCACAACAGACTCAAAGTACTCTTTTACACTTGACCTCAACTCTGTCCATAAACCACCATATTTTTGTCATCAGAACATACACAGTAGGATAACGCTCAGTAGTTTACTCCTGATTTTGTCTGTTCCTCCATGATCTCTTGATGACCTGGACCCCCTATCTATTTTTACT